>JYJE01003046.1:0-210820 GCA_000983655.1 Zymoseptoria brevis | reverse complement strand
TTATTGTAAGAAAATGAGAATCGAGGTAGTGACCTAAACTGCCGTACAGGACGCCATCGTTACAGCCAGAGCACGAATTCAGAACGCCCGGCCTCTACACGGTTGATTTGCAGCACTTCACGCCTCGACACCACCACCGCAAGACAGACGACCAGCACTTCCTTGATCTCGCCCGTCATGTTTCATGGAGTTGCAGGGCTTGTGTGGTCCAAGGCGAGCATTAGTCAGACCTTGCAAAGATCGACACGGAATGCTTGGGGTTGTCCTTGTATATTGCGTGCGTTGCCGGCGAGGCTGAGGGTGTATTTCAAGTCTTGTTTACTTGCTGAAGGGCTCTACACAAGATCAACGCAAATAATGAGCGAACTGAACTGCAGCAGCTCAGCGAGATGAACATATACCGCAAGGTCCGCGACAACAACACGACAACGGTTTCTCGCTCATTTCCCTCTCCCGAGCCGTCCGTTCCTGAACAACGCCTACTCACGTCATAATTCGAGCATTTCAAATCCCACCACATCTGCTCCTTCTCGAGTCGGCAAGGTCAGCGACATGCAACTCGCAAAGGTGACGAGTGACCTCATGTTCTCGCCTTTGCTGTAGGGTACCAGTTCGTCGTTGAGGATGCAGCTACCACTGTGTTATATTCTTCACAAGGCCCAAGCTATTGCCTGGGCAAAATGGTGGTCAGCAGCTCCATTTGCCGCATTCCTTCGTTCCTTGAGCAGGTTCCGCTCCACGACAGTGCAGAAATACATTAGGGCGGGTTGACATGAAGCATCGTATTCAGATTCGATCACTATCATGAGGTTGTCAAACAATGAATGCAATTGTTTGACAACCTCATGTGCAAGAGTGTCCACTCGCGACTCTCCCTTCGGCTGCAGATACCCCGCCGCATGCATGCGTAAGGCTTGACGGTCGTGGTATCCACAGCAGACTTCAACCGCACCTGTCGGTCAGTCCAAGGTACACGGATGAATCTCACACCATACCGCTGTTCCTCCATCCTCTCTTCCACAGCGCTTCGACGTTCGATTTCTTATAGATCCGCACCTCAGTTCCAGACCAGAGCCCTCGCCAGCATGGCCAACATCCGTAAGCGTCCGAATGTTGTAGCACATCGACGTTGCTGACTGAAGACTATCGCAGACACGCCAATCCCGAAGCTGAAGCTCAACGATGGCACTAGCATTCCGATGGTAGTCTTGCTCTTACCTCTCTTGTCGATGCATACTGACCCCTCCACCAGCTCGGCTACGGCACAGGCACAGCATGGTACAAGAAGGGCGATGAGAGTCAGCTCGACCAAGCATGTATCGACTCGACCAAAATCGCCATTGGAATGGGATATACGCATCTCGACGGAGCAGAAGTCTACAAGACGTGCGTGGGCACAACGTCTTCGCCTGTATACCTCATCGCTAACGTGAACGTAAAGTGAGCCCGAACTCGGCGCCGCCATTAAGCAATCCGATGTGCCCCGCGAGAAGTTGTACATTACGACGAAAGTGATCACGAACATCGACGACATTCCCTCTGCTCTCAAGACCAGCCTGAAGAAGCTGGGAGTGGACTATGTCGACCTGTCAGCACATCTAATGCACTCCACAACCCACTTCTACATCCTAACGATCCTCGCAGCTACCTCATCCACGCACCCTTCTTTGCCTCAACTAAAGAAGAACATCAAGCAAAATGGAAGGACATGGAGTCCCTCGTGCAAGCCGGTCTGACCAAGTCCATCGGCGTGAGCAATTACCTGCCGGAGCAATTAGGCTGGATCCTCGAGACGGCCACGATCGTGCCGGCCATCAACCAGATCGAATTCCATCCCTACCTTCAGCACGGAGAACTTCTCAAATTCCACAAGGAACAGGTAACATATTGCCTACCAGACTCACGTCATTGTTCAACCTCTGATCAGGTGCAAAACAACAGGGCATCGCAACAGCCGCCTACGGACCCCTCTCCGCCGTCACCAAAGCCGCTCCGGGCCCGATCGACGACTTCATGGCCGCTCTTTCGAGAAAGTACGCCGTCAGCCAAGGCGAAATCAGCTTGCGGTGGTGCATCGACCAGGATATCGTGGCGTTGACGACGTCGAGCAAGGAGCAGCGGTTGAGCGATTACCTGCGTGCGATGAAGTTCAAGTTGACGCCGGTGGAGATCAAGCAGGTGAGTATTATCGAGGAGCGGTCACTGTGGCTTGCAGTATTGTTCGATCGGGTTGCTGACGGGTATGGTAGATCAATGAGCTGGGCAGCCAGAAGCACTACCGCGGCTTTTGGAATCACAAGATCGACGAGAATGATCGGAGGTAGACGGGAATAGCGCTCATCGCAGATGACTTTATCGGAGCCCTAATCACGGCAGTATTCTCGAAATGGTATCTGATTGGGTACAGTTGAGTATGTTTACTGCTTTCCCTTACGCGAGACGACATTTTGTCCTAGTAATATCTGTCCGCCGGTATTATCGGACCTATATCGTCACACACAGCAAGGCAGGACGAAAGCCCTCGATGTTTCCTGCTAGCTCGAGGACGGCGTGCATAACGCCGGAAGGGCCTAGAGAAGCAGAGCGAACGAGGTCAGCGGACATCGTAGACGATCAGGGATGAACAAAAGCCCGGCGTGCGAGACAAACTCGACAACGCGGACCTTTTGCACATTCAGCTTCTTACCAGGTGTGTGAATAGACAGATCCGTCTTGGCTTCGAGGAGACCCGTCGCACTTCCGCGGCGTCTGCGGGGTGAAATGTGAATGAAAAGCAATGAGACGATAGACTGACTGACCATTTGTGCACAGGGCAATGTTTCCTCCTTTATGCCACTGCCGGTCCCACAATACATCGACTGCCATAACCCCTCGTTCAAGCCTCATGGTGCTGAGCACCGGCGATATCCTTACCTTTTCGCCTCATCATTCCACCGATCACGAGCAATTCCTCCTCTCTGAAGCCATTCACAAGAAGCTGGATACGACAATGTACAAGGTGTGGCCATTGAGTCAAGGGGAAGAATGGAGTGAGCTTCGCGAGGAGGTGTTGTTTGGGGGTCCCGGATTACCCGATTCGGATTGCCGTCGTTCTGACCATACAGCGTGTTGGCACATCGGACGGATCACCGTTCAACCCTTGTCCAAAGGCCGTTGGCATGATTACAAGGGCGCAGGCCAATGAGCAATCGAACGAGGAGACCTTGCCGCCCAACAACACCATACCATACCACATCAATGTGCCGCTCTTCATCTTCGCCGGCCTCTTCATCATGGCCTTCGCGGCTGCGGTCCCCAAAGGACACTACTGCAGCTACCGTCCTTCACATAACCCCGGCGACCAACCCTACTGTCCACCGGACTGCGACGGACAGTGCAACTAGTCGCACGAAGACAATGCAAGTCACCACGATATCGTGTCATCTCTTGTAGATCCTCTCCCTTACGCCGGGAAGTTTCGATTCGCACTACTGACACTGATTGTGGTGGTGTCGATTCGTTACGGCGCGAAATCTGGATACCTTGCCGGCGGGCGAACGACGGTGACGGCGGCCAAAGCTGATGGAGATGAGATGGACTCGGCATTCGTTGTGTTTCTTTTGTTTCGCTTTTCCGTTGCTGGACATACTGGGAAGGAGACACGTGCGGATGTCCGGTCGTGGAGGCTGGAGTGGTAGGGATTGAGCGCAGAGTCTGTAATCTACTCGCTCTCGAGTCTTTCTGCAGTTGTGTGCAATTCCGGCTGTGTCTATTCCATTCACCCTACTTGTGCGAGAACGATGCCCTTTTTCGGCTGAGAGCGAGAAGTCTGCGGAGGTCCTGGGCATGGTCGTGGTCGCGGCGTGGTGGTCGTGGCTTGTGGTGGTAGTGAGGTGGGAATTTGCTCGCTCTTCCGCAGTATTTGACCTTTCGACAAAGCTTGTGACTCGTGAGTCTGTCTGTCCAGGCTGCTTCCGTTGACTCACCTTGCTTATCCACATCTTGTCATCCTTCTCGCCAGATCAACGATCAAGCTGTCCCACTCTTGCCATCCTCTGCTTGCTGTCCAACCCGTCTGGGGCACCATCGCAAATCAGCACGGTCAATATGCAGGATAAGCATCGACTTACACAAGCATCGCGAATGCATGTGGCCCGTCGGACCCGGTGGTGTAACTCGGGAGATTTAGCAGGCTAGTAGTCAGCTCGCGGCCAGAGCGGGCTGAGATGTCAGAACTGGCCGCAGATTCTGAAAGTGTATAGGACGGGACCGAGAAGTGATAAGGCCGTGCTCTCTCCATTCCAAACAACCTGCGCGACCACGTATCTCTCTTGATCGGACCACACCATTGCCGCCGTCCCTTGACATTGACATCTCTCGGTTCTCTGCACCATTACTGCCAGGAAATGTAAAGCCGCCTTACCTGTACCAAGGCCAGCCGCGGCCGCGGCTGGCCTCATTCTTCCCCGACCAAACACTTGCTTTCCGCCGCAGCCGTGTCCAGTCCTCCCACCTGCATGAGCTGCGCATGCGCATAGGCTAGACAGAGGCGGGGAAGAAGTAGGAAGAGAGAGAGACAGGGAGAGGCGGACCATTCACTCCTCATTTGTCAGTCTTCACGCACGCGCAAGTCGGCTCCTCGACGTCGTTGTCAGAGTGCAGGCTGCTAACCACATGGCGGCATTCCAGAATTTCGATCCGATCAGCACCGCACACTCTCTCGGTTGCTTGCTTGCTTATGCGTCACTCTCTCGCACGACACAGCATTCGCTGATGCGTTCCGGTCCTTTGTTTCTTTGACTTCGGTTCGCTGCGCATGGAGCAGTGTTGGAGGAGATGGAATCGTTATCGGCGGTGCAGCGGATATGGGTCGGAGATCATGCTCGGCTGTCCGTCGTCTGAGTTGTCAATGGAAAGAGCCGTCGTGACGTGTGGAGGAGATTTGGGGACTTTTTTGGTTGAACTTATCTTATTGTGATTGAAGTCATGCATTTGCATTTGCTCCTTTGTTTCGCCACTTCTTGTAGATGTGTTCCAGGCCCTGCAGGAGGTCCTCTGCACGACGAGAGAGGAAGAAACGGAGCCCAATCTTGGTCAGTCCGCGTGGAGAAGGAAGCGGAACTCACTTTCGCTCGGTCCGCATGCATGTCTCCCATTGTCGCTCTATCAGGTGTCCCGTGTACCTCACTAAAGATACACGCTCGTAATGAAACATGAATCCGAAAATTGCATGAGCGTACCCTCGATATCGATGGTCTTTGCTCTCTATACCCAGATATCCTCTGCTTCTCTCGACCAGGCTCTTCAACTCACCTCTAGTGCTTCGCCGTCACCGACTCGCCCGTAGCCTTCTCCACTAGCTCCTTCGCAATGTCACCCAAAGCAACCATGCACACTGTCTGCCACACGCCCAAGCCGATTCTGGGCGCAACACCGCGGTACAGTCCCTTCATGCCATTCTGGCTGTAGATGTACTTGAAGGTGTTGCCGACCGTCATCTTCTTCGGTCGGTTAGGGTCCTCGGTCTTTGATTGCATTTCGACGCGCACGACTTCGATCGGTTGGTTCCAGGCGGAGAGGCCACCACCCAGAGCGGAGGCGAGGATGCGTTCGGGAGCGGAAAGCTTTTGGGAGTCGGACTTGCCGGTGAAGGAGCGGATTCCGTTCTCGCTGGTAGAGAAACAATGTTAGTACGTTCTTTGGCCTGGTGATACTGCGTCACACTCACGCAACTCGGCTGAGACCGAATCTGCTGCCCCAGTTCGTCACCTGTCTGACTGCCACGGCATTGACACCCTTGTTGATACCCTTGATTCCCTCCGCGCGGTAGATGCCCATGAACGTCTCAAACGTCGTTGGCGGCTTAATCCCCGATGCCACGGCCTTGTGTTTGGTAATCTCCACCGTCTTCATGCACGTGCAGAATCCCATGGTCGCGTACGCCTGCGCCAGACCACCCAACATGCCGCCGCTGATGCCGGCCACGAAGTTGCTCGCGCCGAAGGATTTGGCGTAGTACTCGCCCTCGGAAGCGACGAAGAGGAGGACGGCGCCCTTGGTGCTGGCTTCAATCCAGGCCCAGGGGATGAGACCTTGATAAACTGTGAGAGGTGTTAGCACATGGCCCGTGAGAACTTGCAGCATGGAATGTCCTGGACATACAACCAAAGAAACCACCGCGACTCCACACACGCGCAATGGCTCCGGCCATGCCATCCTTGCGATTGGCGGCCATGGTGGTCTTCATGACCTCGAGAGGCTGCCCAAGGGTGGAAACCTCAAACATGTTCAAACCGGAGCCCAGCAGCAGATTGCTGAACTTGACCGGCTTCTTCTCCAGTCTCGCAGTCTCCTTGGCGGCCGACATGCTTGGGGATGTTTGTGTGTGATGGGAGCCTGACCGAGGCAGTGGTGCGGCTTCTTAGCCTTTGGGAGGAGAGCGGAGAGGGAGGTGTAGGGTGGAGAGCAGAGTTGGGGAGGAGCGGAGAGTGGATGAAGGTGGAGTTGTGATTCTGGAGCGCGGGTGAAACGTGGGCGAGGTCGCCGGAACTTTTGCTGAGAGCTTGCCCTGCCTCTGCGAATACCTAAATCTCCGCGCCGAGGTGACGGATTCGGCACGATCCACGAGACAATGCGATAACGAGAAAAAGATGTTGTCGGCCGACCTCACTTTATGTTCGTTGAAGGATTTGTTGAGCTAGGATGGAGGGCATGTCGATGACTGCGCGCCGAACATGTTTGCGTCCTCCACAGTGGTTTCCCAACCACTGGACCCTGGACGGTTTCGGCGCGGAGAGCCGATACCTTTGTCTACAGTACAGGTATTTCTTCGTCAAGACTCGGCGGCATGGACCTCATGCTGTTCTTGCAGCACCAATTTGCACGCAACGGTCTTCAAGCCTCACCTCAGCGATTCCGATTCCGCCTTCGCCATACCACCTCCGCAGCTTGATCGCCTTGCAGATGACACAGCACACGCTGTAATCCAGGAAACGCCTTCTCGAGCAGCCGGCGGACCACGCAGTACCGGCAACATGGCCACAATGAGGCATACCATGCTCATGAGACATCAAAATATCCAAGTCTGACGGCCGCCGAACAGCGTATGACCATGGCCACGATCTTGGACAGGGCAACCATCTGAGATCTCGACAGGTCTGCAGTGTTGGGGAGCTCAAGGTGTACACTGTGCACGAGTGCACGATGGCTCATGCTCCTGAGACGTTCTTGGCCGACATTGATCGGAGCGTCCACGCGCAAGTGAGTTTGTGACCGGTATCTACCAGCTATCATCCGCGGCGACGATGCGATCCATACGTCAGACCTGCCACTTCTCCCGTCGATTGGGCTGTGGATGTACCGTAAAATTCCCCGTTCCAACGATGAGGCCCCGGACTTGTGTATCGCGAGAGCTCCAAAATACCATCGTGTATTATCATAAGGCTCTCGACGAAGCGACCCGAGAAAGACGCACGGACTCGCTGAGGATTACGAAACTCAGGACCTGGCAGCCAAGCAGATACCTGTCCGCTGATCTGAATCTCCTGCAAGGCCTCATAGTGCCGGGAATTCTTCTCCCCCACGCTCCGAGAGTCTGTGTCGCAGACCTTGAAGCGAATTCAACAACGACGACCTTCGAAAAGAAACTAAATGCGCCAGATCTTTGCTATTACTGCGTTGCCTAAAGCGTTCCACAAGCGAGCGTTCCGATTGACCGAACAAGCATGAAGCAACTTCGTTGACAGATTTACAGCGGGTTACCACATCGGAGTAGCCACCGCTCCTTGCAAGGCCAAGGGTATGGCAGGGACTCGAATCACTCGATTGGTCTGATTCCTTGTATACAGACCACGTAACCTTAGGCAAGGTTTGAGCGGTGGCAACTCCGATGCGTCAACCCGCTGTAAACCACTTGCAGACAAGACAGGGTTCGTATTTCAGAAAGTTACTACATCCTTCAGGATGGGGTGTTACGTTTCACCGTCCGCTCGTGCCTGCCGCAACACGATTAATCATATGAATGTTCCTCGTCCTTTGTGCGACCGGTGTCTACCTCTCTACTGCTCCTGCGTCGATGCGTCGCAGTAGAGTTACATATGCTATCACATCATATAGACCACCAAATGTGCGAGTGATGGCATCCTGGAGCTTTTACAGGGCCCGACGAAAGATTAGAGGCGTGGTCTGCCTTACCTTCACCTTGTTCCTGCTACATTCACTTCATCTTATCAACTTTTCAGCGCGCCGATACGATACCTGGACGTGGAAATCTTGCTCCGGTCTGTCACCATTCGATGCATCATGCACGGGTACACTTGCGCAAGATGTCCAAATTGTGGTCAAAACGGGAGGCTCGGAGCCGCAAAGCAGACTTCGAACTCAGCTCACCACTCTGCTCAGCAAGATTCCAGCCGAGTCTGTCGTTCTACTGTCTGATATGGAAGAAACCATCGGTTCGCACCGTGTCCACGATGTGTATGCCGATGTCACGGAACAGGAGCGTGCGGAATATCCGGAGTTTGCGCTGTACGATGCGCAACGAGAGCTTCAGCGCAGAGGAGATGACACAAGATCGATGAGTGGCGGGTGGGACTTGGCCAAGTAGTAAGTCGTCGAGAATATTGATGCGCTCTGACACGGCGTTGCTGTCCAATGCTGCAGACGCAAAAGCAACACAGACTGACCACTTGCACGTCTTCAGCATGAATCTTGCCATGCTTCGCAAGATCCGAGCCATGATATCGGACAAGAAATGGTTCGTCTTCATCGATACCGACACATTCATTGATTGGGACAATCTCTTCACCTTGCTGGAGCATCTCGATCCGGACAAGCGGATGTATCTTGGCAGTCCGGTCTGGCTACCTGGGCTGCAGTTTGCGCATGGTGGTAGTGCATACGCACTCTCTTCCGGAGCACTGGATGCCCTTGACTATGCCGCGCAGAGTCCGCAGGAACCACTATACAGCCAATTCGGCTTCAACACGACTGAGTTGTGTTGTGGCGATGAAGCTCTCGCGAGAGTACTGAAAAGCAAAGGAGTGAGTTTGAAGGGCTACTGGCCAATGTTCAACGGCGAAACTCCCGCGACCTTGTCGTTCGGAAAAGACCTCTGGTGCGAGCCTGTTGTCTCGTTGCATCACCTTGGCGATAACGAGATGTACCATCTCTGGCGTTGGTCTGAGGAGTGGAAAGTCAAAACCATGAACAGCGTAAGCCGATCTCTCTTCTCTCGTTATCCTTGCGAAGCTTGCGCGGCGATCGAACAGGGCTCCTCCAATTAATTTCAACGAAGCTAACGAGCCAACAGCGGCCTCTCTTATTCCGAGATCTCTTCCAACATATCGCTCCCAACATCACATCCTCTCTGGAGGATTGGCACAACATCGACGAGAGAACAGCCATATCTCCTTCGAGAAAGTCCTCTCACACGAGTTTTGGCCATTGCGAGGAAGCTTGCGAAGCAGATCAGTCCTGTTTGCAATTCGTCCATGACGGTGAGACATGTACTAGGTCACGCCACATTCGACTGGGCAAAGCTCGAACACCGGAAGGGACGCGGAAGTTTGTGTCAGGGTGGAATACCGCCAGGATCCGGAAATGGGCATTGACACATGGGTGTGAAATTGCTCACTGGTTGACATCCAATCCGTGAATGTTCCGAGGAGTACTGAACCCCGGATGGCATGATCGAAATTGATTCGTGAGGGTCTTGATGAGGATTGCATCCCTGATGGCCTGGTCGAAGACTCGACACAATGACGCTCAGCAAAACGACGCATGAGAGGCGAGATATTCGATGCCGACGTGGACAGCGCGTGGCGCATTGAGTGAATGGTGGCTACAATCTGGATCGCAGCGATCTGCATTGACATTCGGAACTGACTCGTCCCGCTAGACCCGAGTAACGACGAATCACATTCCACATTTTCATGGATACTCCCGCCGATTCACGCTAGTCTGACTTTCATGTGATAGAGCGCCATGCGGTCGAGCTGAGCTTGGCCCTGCAATGCCATATTTACGGACACATGAGCGGCTTCATAGCGAAGTGAAGTATCATGGGGAGTTGGAGTCGAAAGCTCGGATGCAGCATCGCTACCAGCAGGAGCCCAGTCATATCTACCGACACACCTGCAATACCTCTCGTCGATAACACAAGAACTCCATCAATAACCCCATCACCAATTGCATCAACAAGTTCTTCAAGGCTCCGCACTTCCTCCACCAAAGTCTTCCGAAGCAACGCCGCTCCAAGTCTCGAGCATGCATCTTGCGCTCTTCCTCTACCCCCTACTGGCGACAGTTCAGCATGTCGTCAAAGCGGCTCCTCTCGGTCGACCCTCACCAGGAATAGCTCGAGTTCCAGCGTCACTTTTCGACGCCGTCAACGAAACTACCCATATGCAGACTACACCTGCCTTTGTCACTCATCATCGCCAAGTTCAGACCTTCAGCAGCCCGGGCATAGGCAACTCGAAAGCAGGGGGTACCATATTACCTCACGACGACGACTATCTGGTGTACGAGATCTCAGAAGACGCAACATTCGTTCAAAGACGTGGTGACATCCGCAAAAGAGCTCCCGGATACAGGGGCATCGGTAAGATGGACTGCAAGTTCAGCCCACAGGCATGTCAAAACATGTGCTACTACCAGAATTGCATGCGGACCGGCCGAGTGATGTACACGGAACCCGGGCACAAGGCCAATCGCGCACAAGCTGGCGTTGCGGTCGACAAAGGTACGCCGTGCCGAACAACGCCGTTCTCTCAGAAATTCTGGGATCCGAGAGGGATCAGTGCCGCACTGGATCTGGAGACCGATGAGTGGCCAATGAACAGCTTTCAAAGGGACGATTTCAGTCCAGCCCCAACTCCCCCACAGTTCTCCCTAAGATGCATTCCGCAAATTGATAATGGCATTGGGGGCGGGGCTATCACGAAGTTTCGTAGAGGGCAGGGGAAATGGAGTCAGGACGCGATCAATACACACCCTTTCAAGCAAGATCGCCTTGGAGATTCGAGGCCTTTCATCCCAGGCGACTTTTAGAGTTGAGCCCTATCTTGGCAGTCTCATTCGAGGAAACCGCGACGACGAGGCTATCCGCGCGTAAGTCCCACACCGTAAGTTTCGAAGTTTCACTCATTGCATACGCTAACTATCATGTAGTACTCTGGGATACTGTAAGACCCCTCCAAATTGTGCAAACGACGGTCTTCAGTTCCATCCGACGAGTCTGAAACTCAACCCTAAAGGCACTTCAGGCAAGTGGCCGGCGAAGGGCAGACGTTACGATAATGCTCTACATAACACCTACAAGTTGACGGGTGAGTCTGACGAAATCCGGCAATTCCATATCGGCCTCGAGATCTCCACCTTACCGGGCAACGACACCGTCGCCGCTCGTGTATTCGTGATGAACAGCGGCGTTGAGAACGAGCTTGTGAGACGGAACGCAACATCCATGCCCGCCGCCAGCCAGTTCACGCTACCTGTGAGCGGCATCATGAAGAAGACACTCAGAGTTGACAGACAAGCTGGCTGTACGGCCTTCACATTCACGTACGGAAATCCTGGTCATCCTACACAGGGATGGAAAGGCATGACTTTCAGTTCAACCAACCGCGGACTTTCTCTGTATTCGTTGAATTCAGAGGGGGATTACTGCCTTGCGACCGTCATCTCGACCGACATTACGAGGTTGACCTGCTCGTTTCCTGGTTGGTAAGCATGAGTCGTCACAGTGCACTGATCGCTCTCGATCTGTGGCACGTTTTCAGAGCTCATTAGGTTGACCCCGTGCGAACAAGACTTGAGCTCGGCGGGGAGCGTTTTGCGGTCAGAAGATATTTCAAAAGTTGTTTTACATACTATGCGTCTGTTTATATCTGAGTTGTGCCGGGGCTCCCCATACGAGATGGCCTATATTCTCAGGCAGCTAGCAGAGCCCGAGAGCTGGGTTTCTACTCAAATACCATACCTCGTTCAGACAAACTAAGGTACCCGTGCCGAGGATAAATCAGGGGCAGTCGAACATTTTTTTGAAGTGCGCACTATGTTTCTTCCCAGGGTCGTGAGCACAGGGGTTTCTAGTGACGCTTGATTTACCATTTGGGCAATGTCTCCCTAGTTCCTACACGGAACGACCGATGCACCACAGAATATGTATTCATTCCGAGAGCTATCAATCTATCGGCTGGCCGAGTCTACACCCCGCGATGAAATCGATGTATGTAGATGACATACCCCTGAATTCTGACAAGGCCAAAGCGCTTCTTTCCGTCGCTACAGATAGACAGGAACTCGTTCATGCACATTAGGACTTCGGTGTCGAGTCCAGTGCATCACTCCATGGCAGGACTAAACTTTGACGCAATACATAGCCACGGCTGGGCAGAGAGGCGTGCGGCCCGAGTGAAGCATCGAAGGTTTGGTTGTCGTGCATTAGAAGGTCGATTCAAAAATCGACCATTCGTCCTTTGTTGGCTGAAAGTGAGGATAGCTGCTCCCAACTTTATTGCAAAGCTAGGGTTCATTGCCAGTGAAGAGTGGAAGGGATCGATCTTGAAAAACGGTATCCCAGAAAAGTGAGGAAAGTCGAACGTGACTCCGGCATCATCGTGAAAGACCGCGCCGCTCAAGGGAGACACAGCACTCTCAGAATACAGTCGGCCTGGGAGTCTCTCCGCGAAACAATATCAGACTTCAATATCTGTCCGCCAAGTTTGCTATGGAACAACGACATGAGGACCCTCTCCTGCTGGGTAACTCAGCCTGCTCGTTTTCTCCTTTTAGAGTTCGAATCTTGATTACGATGCACACATGACGGAGCAAGCAAGTGGAGGGAACGGAAAGCGCACAAATCGCAAGCCAGATGGGAAGAGCTAGAGAGAAGAGTCCTGCCTGTTTCTATTTCATTCTATTTACCCAGCTCAGCAGATCCGCTAAAAGCGAACGGCACCCGAGGTTCAGCGGAGAAGGATTCGCTGGCTTCGATGCCAGGAAACTCTTATCGAAGGACACTGACGGTGTATCGATCCCGAAAAATCTCACCCGTCCCCTTTTCGGCTTCGGCAATTCAAGTACGTGCTACGCATTTGCTTGCAGCTTCATCGTATTAGAAGTGCTCTGTCCGCAGGAAGGGACTTCAACCCCGATAACGTATCCTGTAGATCGACTCAATCGAAGAGGCCGGTTTTGATGCGATGCATGACCCTATACGAGCAGAGATTGATCGCGCCTTATTAGTGAGGCAACGAAGATTATTGGTCGTAGTGCGGGGATATGCTCTTTTGGGCGAGCGTGACCTTCTTCCATGCCGAATAGAATCACGAACTTCGTTCCCGCTGCTCTGTAAGGCGAGTTAGTCAAGATCCACCGAAGATGAAAACGTCGCTCTGATGACGTTCAGGAATTCACGGTGAGTAGGGAAAACGTGCTTCCCAAAATTGTTGTTACGACCGCACTACTAGAGCGAAAGATACACGGTCAGAGTGAGGTGGGGTCGATACAGGAGTCTTTCCGTTCGACTCAGACGAAGTCTAGACGTTCTTCCGACAAGTTCACTGTGCTATCGGACAGGAAATCGACGGCCACCCATCATTGGGTCAGATCCGTCAGCTCGGGTCCGATCCGGAGATTTTGGAATACGGGTACAGTATAAACACGACAGAGCAGAAAGATCGGTCTATTGACAGACGCAAAAATAACGAGCAAGCCATGGAGAGTCAGACGTGGGAGACACCCGACCAAGGCCTTGCAGACCATGCTGTAGAGCCGCCTTTGCATTACAGACAGTCAGACATCCATCAGGGGCAGGACAGAAATTCGACTCGCCCGAGACTCAAGGTATCTCAATAGGCACATGAAAGCGTTTGTTCCTGGGAGTTTGAGAGATGGGACGAAAATAGCCCGAAAGCCCCTGAAACAAGCAAGAAGCTGCTCTAGCCCCTTTTTACATAGACCGCGGCACGGCACGGTCGACTATAGAGTCTCTCAACTTCGGCCGTTGCTCTCCGGATTCCGACGACTCTGGTTCGTCACCGTAATCTTGGACAACAGATCTGGGAAGCATCCATCCCAGAAGCCTCCGATGCTACCACAAATATGAAGAACTTGACGTCTACCGCAGCACCAACAGCAACCACGTAATCTAATATCAGTGTGTGCACATCGCACGAACCTCACCCAAAAAAGCCGATCCTTCTTCATTCACTCGGCCTTGGTCAAATCGCCATCCGGGACGGAACCAGTAGGAATCTCGTTATTGGGGAACCCCAGAGGTCTATTTCGTGCGAGGACAAATCTTCATTGCAGCTACCTCTCTCCAATGGTCACCGTCAGACTGGGACACCGCTGCACAGCTACTGCATTCACATCAATGGCGTTTCAGCGCATGCCGTTGTGGGCTGTAGTGACATTGGAGTGATTGCCTAAATGAACACAAGTCGAGGGTAGCCTTCGCAAAGGTGTGAAAGGATCTCCGCCGACAAATGCCGATGAACGACTGCCTCCAATGCACGGCCTTGGGAGGGGATAGATGGACCGAATACGGCTGCTCATGCTCCAGCGAAGTCAGAGCATCGTATGCGACTGGTCAATGTGGACACCTACCGTGGAATTACCATCAACGAAGCGAAGAGGTGGCTTCAAGAGCTTTATTCTTGAGATGCGTTTGAATTCCAAATTGGAAAGGCTGCTTCTAGCCTGAAATGTTGAAAAGTGGTATCTACCTTGATCAACGCCGTTGTTGCCCAGCCCATATCTCAGCCCATATCCTATCACATACTTCAACAAGCAGTGATGTCAAACAGACCATAAACGCCTTCTTCCCGCTGATCACATGCCGCCATAGTCTCTCTTGAGCAACCCATCCGAGAACACCCCGAATCCTGCCGTGCTTCATACCATCGTGTACCGAGTAGGAAACAAGGGGACGTGTGCACATCGCTTAGCCGTGAAACCGATGCCATTCAGCTCAAAGCTGCGCATCAAGTCTTCGCTGCTCCAGCTGAGCCTTCTTCAGCGCACGTTCGGTCTCCTTCATTTCCTTCTTCAGATTCTTGCGCTCATGCGTTTGGCCCTCGGTCTTCGTCTTTTTCATGTACTGCTTGAACGAGTCGACTGCTTTGTTGTGTTGCTTCATAGCCTTGGCTACCTCAAGCTTTGCTTGCCGCAGAGCCTTCGAAGCAGCGTCCTCGGTGGGAGCCAAGAATTTCTTGCTGCGATCGAAGTCGCGCCGAAGTTGATCACCGGCACCTTTGACGGTAGTTGAGAGGTCGGTGAGCATGGAGGTCTTGGGCTTCGGGGCAGGCAAAGTCTTCTTTTCATAGTGACGGCGGAGACCGGCTTTGATCAGTCCCAAATTGTCCCGAGCGAGGGCGATTCGAGCTCCCGTGCATCGCATGAGATATCTAGTAGTGCTCTTCGCCTTTGACTTGACATCTTGAGGCAACCGAATGAGGTCGTTGCGCATTGTCGCAAGCTCCTTGGTGATGGTTTGCACAGTGTAATTTCCAGCTTCGGCGGCCTTGGTGGCAACGACTTGAAGCTCTCGGGCCACGGAAAGGGCAAGCTGAGACGTGACATTCTTCGTAGCCGAGAACCCTGCTCCAAGTTCGGACTGCAGCTTGCCTGAGAATGTGCTCGCTGCGTGCTTGATAACTGCCACCTCTTTGGTGACAACTTTGCTAACATCGGTCGTGGCCTTCTCGTAGGTCTTCAAGTGCAGCATTGGGTTGCCGAAGTTGTGGACGGCAGTGAAGTTGTTGCGCGGATGCCTGGTCACCATGTTGACTGTGATGGTACCATACGCTTCGTTTTCGTCGAATGTGACGTGATAGACGCCATTGACGAGCTTGGTCTGGTTGAAAGCTAGCTCACTTCCATCACTCCGAGACACATGGGTCGATGTCGTCTGCAAAGCACCGGGAACAGGCTGGATGGAGATAATAAAGCTGTGGGCAGAGTCGACCTGGAATCGAGATGATGGCTTGCAGGGTGGACCTATCGGAAGCAGCTCGGTGAACAGATTCGTGGTGCAATTTACTGACGGCAGCGGCAAGAGGTGCTCGATGTTGTAGTCCTTTGTGACGTTGGTAGAAGCCGTGACCTGCTCAAGGACTGTTGCAAGCGCTTCGCGGCGGACGACAAGCTGTTGGCTGGGGTTCGCCATCATTGGAGCAATGAACTGGATAAATGCAGCAAGTGTGATCAGGATACATGCCAGCCGCGTGAGTAGGGTAAATCCGTCAAGGTTGGCCGAGTTCTTCGCTTTCTTCAACTTTGCCAACGCTCTAGACCTCATCGATGGAGTGATGGGTTGGAAGCATATTGACATATCCGTAAGTTGACGAATGGATTTTTTCAGCTCTGACCGGTCCATGTTCGTGAGCTCCTCCGTGTGCAGGAACAGATGGTACCGGTTCGATGCGTGGGCCGCAAAGGATTCGGAGATGCTCGATTCGGAAATGAGGAGAGTCGGAACATTGATGGAACGCATAGCCGCGTATGCAATATCCGGCCATTTTTGGGAAAGCGTGGCTCCGTCGAGGTAGAACACAGCGATGTGAGGTCTCGGGAGATCGACCATATCGTCGTGGCCGATGGTGAAGATTGATGTGTACTTCTCGTCGGAGTCCATGATCTGCAGCTTATAGCCGCCTTGAGTCTCCTTCACCCCAACGCAACACTGAACGGTAGCAACGACTTCATTGTGTCCGTTGATTACTGCTGAAGGTCGACAAAGGCCTGTTGGCGTGGCCGGAAATCGAACCACGTCAGACGTCGCCGAATTGTCGAACTTGGAGGGCTCGATGCATGAAGCAATCTTTGCACAGGTGGAGTCTCTAATTGCTTGTGGTGTGGAAGAGTTAGAAAAGAAGAGAATGTGCTTCGCCGCCTTTTTCGGTGCCATGCGTCCCACGGTCGACTGGCGTGGCGTCTCGAGATCGTCCGACATGTAGCTGTCGATCAGATCGTTCTCCGCCTGCGTCTGCCGCAGGTGCTGTGAGGTGTTGCTACTCTTGCTCTTGACGGCAACACTTGGAGACAGTGTCATGTCCTCAATCTTGTCTTCTTCGCCTTCAATGTCGCTGGCGGTCTGCTCTGGAGTGAGCTGCCCGGTCTGATCATCGTGGGAGGCAATGCTGGCCGTGTCGTGATCGTCCGTGGAGATCTCGGACATGTCGTCGAGCATGTCATATTGGGAGTCGGCGAACGGCGCTCCCGATTCAATTGGGCTGTTCATCCTAGCTCTAGCTCCGAGAGTACTAAGAGCGGCAGGTGGTGTGGGAGACGCTGGGTAGTGGTGAGACGGATTGGAAGAGACGTCTATGAGGTCGGAGATGGAGCCGTCGTTGTCCAAGATAGGAAAGCTGAGGTCGATCTGGCTGGTAGAGAGTGATGGACTGGGAACAGCGTGGGCAGGCTGCGGTAGATGGTCGGTCAGCGGGTCACGGGATGATGAAGTTGAGTGAATGATGTCGCTGTCGCCGGTGACGGGCGAGGGACGCTCCATGGTCTGTGGCAGTGCGATGGAGCTGTGTGCGTGTGTCTCACAGATGAGACAGGAGAAGGAGTTGTGGTCGGTCGAGATGGTGGATAAGGTATTCGCGTTTGCTCGGTGCAGGTGGTGCCTGATTAGGAGGGGTTCTTCGCTTACCCTAGAAGGCTGTAGCAGTGAGGAGTGAGGTGAGGTGAGGTGAGTCAAACGCTGGCAGAGGTGACTTCCCGATTCGAGTATGAGCAAGGAGTTCAAGGAACGGGATGTGTGGTGAAGTGAGGAAGGAAGGAAAGGGAAGGGAAGGTGTCTACAAGTGACCGTGCCGTGCGAGAGATACAGCTGAAGACAGAAGAGCTCACAGCTCCAGCTTCATGTAACGTGACTCCTTCCTGTCACTTGGTGCGCGTCTAATGGAAGACAGCTCAGCTCTCATCCATGGAGATGAAGTGCTGTGCTCGATGTGCTTCAAAGCCCAAGGCAGGCAGCTGTACCCCACCATTCGTTATCGCTGCCTTATCCTGCCGAATGAGGTCCATGTGAATCGAGGGATCTACAAGGAAGACCTAGACAGGCGCAAGCACAATGATTGACCATACTAAATTGACTCCATCACTACATGTATACGGCATTCAATCGATTAGTGCTACTGCAACCATCACACACACAGCAGATTCGTCGCACTGTTCCATCACTTGTTCCATCATCCGGACCGGACCTGCCTCCGCCTTTCGGAGCTAGTTCTAATCCAGCCCGAGCGTCGATTTTAGCTTTCAGCCCTGCTTGCCTGCATCTGTCCTTACATGACGTCCGATCACTCCACGCTGCTCTCGACATATCACAATTCCGACTGCTGTATCAGGCCGAGGAGATATGAATGGCCGATCGTCGCGGCGCTCTGGTGCCTTTGCTCATCCTCGCATGGCTCTTCCTACAGCCTGAACCCCAGAGGAGTCCCGCCGAACTTCGAGCCCTTCCATCAATCGACGATGTGATCGCGAGAGAGGAGCTTTCCTTGTCGAGGCTGCAGAACTCGACATGGAATCCGCAGGCTGGAGATGGTAGCCATGTGCTTAATGTCACGGGACTCGAGGCCGAAAGAGGATACGCTTGGTATGCGGTGCCGAAGATAAAAGAGAGGGCCCGAGAACAACTCCAGTATGCTTTGGGTGATTGGGGAACGCGTGCTCTTGAGGAAGAGACCGAGATGTCAAGCAGAGAGACGCCACTATACAGCAACGTGACCGGGTTCACGCATGGAAAATGGAAGCGATCCAAGCTACAACAGGATGTTGCTCTGCCGAAGCTCAACTTGACGGAGTATGCTCCTTTGACGCCTTTCGGAAAGCCAGGTCCGGCTAGGAAATTCGATCGCAACATCACTGGAGATGCTGGAGATGTTTCCATCTGGATCAGTGAGAAGGAGATTCCGGGCACCTCGTTATCGGACGATAGTAATGTCACCGCTGAGATGACTGCTGAGGTTAAGCTCACCGACCCGAATGGAGAGGGTTCATGGGAGCTAAAAGTACGAGGCTTGTACTTCAAAGACATTGGGCAAGCTATATTGTCCACAACGAGCGACAAATTTGCGGGCATATTTGTGTTGCCTCATCTTGCCTTATCGCCGCGCACGTTCGAGAGCTCGAGAAAGGCACTGAATGAGACCATCTCAAAAACCATACAGAGACAGATTGATGGGTATACAAACTCGCGAAATCCTTGGACATCCAGGAACGAAGGTGGTCAAGACACGCCATTCCAGACGCCTGACTGTGAATTGATCATGTACCTCCAGCAGATGGCTCCGGTGACAGATCGGAAGACCTCTTCTTCGTGGATGTCGTTCCTTGAGCGAGAACTACGATTTCCCACTGGAGCTTTTGTGCCAAATGCTCCAGACGTTCGGCTTTCTATGCTTGCATTCTCGCCAGACTGCGGATATGTGCTGGAATCGCAAGGTCCGCCTGACGACTTTGCTCAAAACGGCAATCACATCTCTGGGCCGAAGGAAGAGGTTCAGTATCTCCACAGCCGGCATCACCTGATCATTTACGCATTCTCGCTTGCGACTCAACTTTTCCTGCTCATGCGGCAAATGCGTGAGGCCAATACACCTTCTACAAGGAGCAGAATCAGCTTCTACACTATTGCGATGCTGGCGCTCGGAGACGGCTTCATCACAATGGCGTTTCTCACACTCAGCTTGTTCATATCTGGAGTGTGGCTGAATCTGGTAGCCACCGGCTTTCTTGCTTTCATTTCGGTTTCATTCTTCGGCATGAGATTTCTTCTGGACCTCTGGCAAGTGCAAGCTCCAGAGCGTGAAAGAACAGCACGAGCAGAAGTTGAAGAAGATCGACGACGAGACGCCATTTTCAACGCTGCGCTTCAGACAATCCGTGCCGAGAGGCTTGCAGCAACACCTCAAGCCACGGCCGCTTCGAACAATCAAGGCAGTGAGGTCCCACAGCCAGACGCTGCCTCTGACACACCAAATATTCCAGGATCCATGCCACTACCTGTCACTGCACCAAGACCCTCACTAGTCGACACGGGAGCGACACCTGTGTTCATGCCATCCGACCAAGCCGGCCTTGAACCCATCACTCCATTTGAGACTACAACAGAGATCACCGACGCGCAGGTCGCAGCCAGAATGCCGACCTTCTCTTCGCTCTACGTTCGCTTCTACCTGCTCCTCCTCTTCACCCTCTTCCTCAGCCTCAACGCCGGCACATCTTGGCCGTCCATCGCTCGCAGAATCTACTTTGCCTTTCTCGGCATGATCTACATGAGCTTCTGGATCCCTCAAATCACCCGCAATGTCAAGCGCAACTGCCGCCACGCTTTGAACTGGGATTTCGTCCTGGGCCAAAGTCTCCTCCGTCTGACTCCATTCGCTTACTTCTACAGCTACAAGCATAACGTCCTATTCACCGACACCGACTACTACAGTCTCGCCCTGCTTGCCATCTGGGTCTGGCTACAAGTCCTTGTCCTTGCCTCCCAGGAAATCGTCGGCCCTCGCTGGTTCCTCCTCCGCAAAGACTGGGCACCTGTCGCATACGACTATCACCCTATCCTCCGCGAAGACGAAGAGGGTGCCACCCTGCCAATCGGTTTCTCCCAAGCCGCTGCAGCAGCCGCTTCGACACCATCGTCACCCACCGATGAAAGAATTCCACTCACCCGCCGCAACTCCCTTGCCGCCAAAGAAGCCAGCAAAGAAAAAGGGAAGCGCATTTTCGACTGTGCAATTTGCATGCAGCATTTGGAAGTTCCGGTCGTGGAAGCGGGTGCGGCGAAGGATGCGAGTCTGGGTGGAGGCATTCTGGCGAGGAGAATGTACATGGTGACACCGTGCAGGCATATCTTCCACACGGCGTGTTTGGAGGGCTGGATGAAGTATCGGTTGCAGTGTCCGATTTGTCGAGAGGGGTTGCCGCCGACTTGAGAGGAGTAATTTGATGATGGAGTCGGGCATCAACCTGTGTGACATCCATTCGCCATCTTGGCATCAGTCATTCCATCTCTGGCGAGGCTCAGCATGGAGTCATGGGCTCATGGAGCTGCGGAAACTCACTGCTGCCCCGTGACAAGCAGGGTGCTACGCCATCTTGACCGACACAACCATAAGGAAACTTTTGGCGCACAGAGAACTTTTCCGCATGTCCTGTGCATTGCCTGGCTCAGCAAACTCTGGACGCGATCGATCAGCAAGTAACCAGCTTTTTGAGAGCTCACATTGCCACCTGTATGTCCACTTCCGACGCAGTCGAGCAAAAGCCCCAACTGGAGCGATGGCAAAGACTGACTTGTGAGACGGAATTCTGGTTCTCTATGTCGACCGCTCGCAAATATGCTCAAGAAGTGGAAGAGGCGAGGTCCACAGCAAAGATTACAATACGCTCTGAAGAACTATGCTCTGTCAGCGCCAGCTGTGAGGTCTTCTTCTACCTCTAATCTGCTCTCCAGGCTTCGTTCTGCGGCTGTCGTGCGCCGCTGATTCCACTCCTGTATAAGGACCCTCCTCGACAATTTGGCGTCGATGTCGCTGTGGTCCCATCTCACACCAGGATATGCCAAGTCGGATACAACCAAAATCTTTACTCGAGGGCCGGGTGAACGGACATCAAGCAGGCGGGCAAGCTGGGTCATGGTATGGCATAAGTTTACGTCGCAAACGTCAGGGCGATCAAGTATCAACCAGAGCGTGATGGACGCATCGAGTCCAGTGCTTGCGAGAAGTTGCACTATGAAGCTGATCAGGATCTTGATTCCATCTCGTTTGGCTTTATGCGAGTGTGCACTTTGAGCCACTTGACGGGCTCGAGTAAGGGTCTCTTCGGTAAGGAGCTGGGCTGGGCGCCACTTGCAGATGCTCCACGCGAGAACGCCAAACACCTTCAAGATGTCGTGGTCAGCAATTCCTGAAGTGAAAGGCTCTGGATGACACCCGTAGAACATGCAAAAGTCGTCCGAGCAGGCTTTCGTGTCGGCTGTCATCGGTACAGTACTCGAGGCGTGCCTCGCCGTGAACACAGCACCTGGAGAGATCCAGGAACAAGATTGCTGAAGGGTCATCCGTCCCTCCCAGTCGGTCCTTCCATTGAGGAACAGAAGCGTCGACTCGGCAGAGCTTTGCCAAGCCTTGACATTCTCGTCGGCGAAGAATCTTTGAGCCGTCATGTGTTGGAAATGAGCGGCGCGGTGCCTTGCGCCGACGTTGGACGGCAGTCCCGAGCATCCAGGGAAAACTTGCATCAGACTCTCGAAGATGCCATCCGGATCAGTTTCCGGCCACTTATCCGGCTGGCCTTTCAGTCCAAGCGCATTCGCCATGCCTTCCAGCCGGTCATGCTGATCAGCTTCAGCTTGCATATCAGCCTTGAGTGTCATCGACCTCAACGCCTGCCGCAGCGTCGCATTCTGCGTTTCCAGTCGGACGTTGCCATCCTCTACCCGCTCAGACGATGCTCGCAGACTGCTGACGCTGTTTGACAGACTCAAGTTCTGCTCTTCCAACTCCTCAACCTGCTGGAGGATCTTCTTATTACGGGCGTGTAACTGAATCATAGCTTCGCTGTTGACCTCCGCCAGCTCGTCTTGGATCGTGCGGGCAATGGCTTCAAGTCCGATTGCGGGAGGTTTGGCGAACGCGCCGAAAAGCCGATTGCCGAAACTCGCAAAGTACTCCGTCGCCTCTCGTGCAAATTTGATTACGCTGACGTAGACCGTCGCGACGCATTTCCGGAGGTTTGGAGAAGGGTACACGTCCATCAAGACATCCAGTCTGGGAAATGCTGTGGCCAAGTCCTGCATCAGATCGCTGATTATGATGTCGTTGGTCGCCTTGTTGTCGACGACGATGAGGAGGAGAGAGAGGGTCTCGAAGGCGGCTTCACCGTATGGAGCTCCTGCGCTTCGGACTAGGTGTGCTACGCCGCTGTACGCTTCGATGAAGTCGGCGAAGCTCTTGAAGAAGCGTTGGGCCGCTGCGCCCACTTTCTTTGGGCCATGTTTTCGATCGTCCGTGTACGATTGCTTCTGCTGTTCTGCGGATCGCATCCCGCCATGTGCGATATCACCGAGCTCTTCTGGACTCATCAGACGGAGCTGGTCGACCAGTTCGTCTTTGTTCGTGACACGATGTTTCGGGAGATTACCTCCTAGTATCTGCTTCACCTGGTTTCGAAAGCTACGATGGCCGTCTTCGGTGGCTTTCACGGTGATGAGGTATTGCTGCGATGCGGAATCGCTGGCAGCTGGGCGGAACCAGCTCGTCTCAAGGCGGCTATGTGGCGGCAAAGACATTGCAATATATGGATGCGTTGATTCTGCAAACATATGTCTGTGGCAGTAGCCTCTAGTGCCATGTCACAGCTTGACTGAGAAGTGGAACTTCACGTTCTTCGGATACCTAGGTGGCCAGTGGTCTCGGCACAGGGTCAAGGACCAATCCACAGACCTTATCCTCTCCCAGTGTTCGAAATACTCTGGCAAGCTTCTGACACGCATTCGTTTCGCATGTATGGAGCCGCGAGAGCAGGGAATCCCGGCTCTTCTGAGCCGTGCTTCCGAATCAAGCCTAGCTCGGCCCCACAGAAACTCTCGTATGTGAATGATCCGTCAGCTGGCCAGTCCGGCAAGCGATGAATTCGGCTACTGGACCACTCGCGCAGATTCAGGATAGCGGCACGAACGCATGCTTATCTTGGCCGGCTCTGTACACACCGTCAAGCTCGTAGGTAGCGCCACTGTCCAGACTGGCTTTCTTTCACCGGTCAGGCAATTGCATGTGATCGGTACATGATAATCAGCCCTCGTCAAAGCAGGACAGAACATGCGAATCGGCCAAGTGGACCTCCCGAGACATTCTGGCCGAGTACCGTCAAGTATTATGGTAATTTTCGACAAAGAAATCAAGCCATGACAGGACTCTCCTCGAGCTGAAAAGCGAACCGTGAAGCGAAATGCCACTTCGTTACTGTAGCTGGTGGCGGCGAATCCTGCTTGGTTTCATAGACCAGCAAAGCAACGGTTAGCGCCGGTCCTGTGGATGACGAGATGACGAGCAGCTACTCACTACAAGACAAATGCGAATAAACCTTCCTGGCTAAGCGATGATGGTGCATGAAATACCCGAAGTGCATCTATCGGCTACGGTAATCTTCTCACGGTACTGGCCATGTCTTCGAAGCGACTTCCAATTTTCAATAGTCAATCGCCGCCTTCGTATCAGTCAGTTCAATAGAAGCCTCGCAATGGCCGAACCGCCGACCGAGAATGAGTTGGTAGGATAGAGCGAAATGGGTTACAATCAGATCAACAGTCGTCTGACCGCTTCCCAGGTTCTCATTGAGAGTCCCGAAAAGGCTCTGGAGAAGCGATACATTGAGCTGCTGGAGAAACGTATCGCTGATCTTGAATTGGCCGTCAACAAACCTTCTACGATAGTCGCACTATCTCCAGAAAGTGCGAAAACAGAGGTCGCAAAGGCCGAAAATGCAGATGGGACTCTCGTGGAGCAAAAGGAGCCGCCAAAACCTCGCATCAAAAGGTTGCCATTCAAAGCTTGAACATCGGCATTCTTTTGTGCTGACCGGCGTCTATCAGGGTCACCGCGAGACAGGATATGCTGAGCGGCATGAGAATTGATCAAGACAGTTTGGACGAGCAAAAGAAGAAGGGCGGAAAGGCTGGAGAGCCGAAAGATGATTTTGTCATCACCTTCCGTGAAGTGGTTCCGACTCCATTCGGCAACTCTCGCGGATACTGCGAGGTCGACATCGTCCAGGGCAAGCTCCGGGATCTACTCAAGGTTGAATGCTGTCGATGTGATCGTCATACGGGCTATGGGCTAATATGTCCTCAGGAGACGATCAAAGAATACCCTGGCCAAAGCTGGGAGGGAGAGGTGGTCAACATGACAACGCCATTCTACCCGCTCGTAAGGACACCTTCTCGGCAGCCAATACATCTGATCTGCTACTGACATGAAATCCAGGTTCACAACTGGTCGGCTCTCGAGACGGCTGTCCAGCCTATCGAGGGCGACGAAGAAGACACCGCGCAAGCCCGCAAAGATCTCTCGGATCTGCTTGAACTCATCCGGACCTCGCCAGAACTCAAGAACTACTTCAAGACCCGCCAGTCACATCTGGACGCCAAAGTCACAACCTACGAGAATGTAAGACAACCGAGGGACAGAAGGCCAGCATGTGTCCGAGATCGTCTCTTGGGCTACGCCAGCAGGTCTTAGTCTGCCCTCCTAACTTTTTCCGCCTGAGCTATTGCTGAATCTTCTGCCATCATGGATTAGATGTGGTCAATATTCATCCCAGAGCAATTGGTTTATGCAAAGCCTTTCATGGCCACGCCACAGCTCTTCAAAGTGTCGTCCTCGTCGAATCTGTTCCCGACTAGCCGGGAGCCCCGAGTTGGAGTGGAGTGTTGGTGTTATGACTGGAACGGGAAGGACATCGTCCGAGCATGTAAGCGCAGCCCAGTACCATATCTTCTCTCTAGTATCCAGGCGCACTGACGCAGCGTAGACTACGATATCTTCATTGAGTACTTCCGCGGCACCCGATCAATTAGCGAGCTCGCATGCTATCCGCTCGACTGCTTCACCAAGGACGAAAAATTCGACTCTCCTGACCAGCTCAGGGCAAAGCTCGTCGAGCGCGGTGCGAAGTATTCCCGATGCGTCCGAGCACAGAAAGGTGTGGCACAGATGTTCGCCTTCGACGGTATGGCGCTTGTCGAAAGTAATATGGCCATCAACAAGGATTCCAATACCAACATACCTCCGTATTATTCGGATCCTAACGCTGATCCCTATGGCTTGGGGATACCCGATCCTCGACCCCGCGAGCAGCAGCGTATCAAGAAGCGCAAAGCGATCACAGTAAGAGGGCAGTATATCATTGACGCCGAGCACTTTCTCCATTATGGTGGTGGCGCGCTGTTGATTGGAGACTGTGAACCCTGGCTGGAAGACGCAAAGAACACTGATGATGTCAAAGACGTCGCCGCTGCAGTCAAAGACAAATGCAAGGAGGCGGATATCAGGATCTCAGCCAAAGGCCATGATACCATCGCCACTGAGCCGGACTGGTCCGAAGAGGAAAGAGCTTTCCTTGAGCTCCTTCCATCAAGATTCTTGGGATATTCGACCGCGAAAAAGGCTTGGGGCCAGTTCAGCGTCAGTGGAACCTCACCTGCGAAACCTCGCAACAAC
Source organism: Zymoseptoria brevis (assembly GCA_000983655.1). Lineage (NCBI taxonomy): Eukaryota > Fungi > Ascomycota > Dothideomycetes > Mycosphaerellales > Mycosphaerellaceae > Zymoseptoria > Zymoseptoria brevis. The sequence continues at coordinate 184,592 of JYJE01003046.1, read as the reverse complement.
AGTGTGTTTGCAACGAAGCTCCAGCTTGATGACTCGTACAAGGACATGATAAGCGCCTTGGTCAACAACCATGCGAGCAAGAATGATGAGCCAGATGTCGAGAAGAAGGCGGTCGAAGACCTCGTAGAAGGGAAGGGCAGGGGTAAGCGACTTCCTCTTCCCTGTCATGTGTGAGACATCTGCTAACGTCCGCATTTCGCTTTTTTAGGATTGGTGATACTTTTGCACGGTCCTCCCGGCGTGGGAAAGACTCTCACTGCTGAGACCATCGCCGAGGCTACAGGCAAACCACTGTTTGTGGTCAGCGTGGCAGAGATCGGCCTTGATGCTTCGCAAGCAGAGAAGAATTTGGATCGCATGTTCTCGCTCGCTGGGGCATGGGAAGCTGTGCTGCTGGTGGACGAGGTAAGTCTTATGGCAACACCCCACTTGTCGGCGTGTCAAGCTCATCAAACTTACAGGCCGATGTCTTTCTCGAGAGCCGGACCAGCGAAGGCGACGCCGAGCGCAATGCCCTCGTGTCCGTCCTCTTGCGTGTGCTCGAGTACTACGATGGCATCATGATTCTCACCACCAACCGGATCAACTCCCTTGACGTAGCTGTGCAATCTCGAATCCATCTCGCTGTCCGTTACGATGACTTGAAGAAGGAGCAGAAGAAAGCCATCTTCATGCAGAACCTTGATAAGCTCCCTAAGGACAGCGTCAAGGACCGCTCCGCCATCGATAACTGGATTGAGGAAGCAGGATGCGAAGCGGAGTTGAACGGAAGGCAAATCAGAAACGTGGTCAGCGCTGCGCTGGCGGTGGCTTGTAGTGACCAGGTCGACCAGAGAATAACCAAGGAACACCTAAAACAAGTAATAAGGGTTTCCAAGGATTTTGCATCGGATCTGGCGCGCACGACCAAGTTGGCGAGGGACCAGAATGAGGCTGCGAGGTTCCGTTGAGCGTGTTATCGATAGGGTTTGCTCGTACATACCACAGAAGAGCGGTGCCAATTGCTGCATTTCGGCATGTTTCGAGCATGATCGTGCTGCCGCTCTTGTAATGAACGGTCTTGAATCTTTGGTCTTTGCTCCCTTCTCCCTCGCGAATAGCGAATTTTGGCATCTTCTCGTGTTCATCCGGCTTCACATCAATTGTCAACATAATTCCGGCAGCTCTGCTTCATTTCACTCGAAGCATGTGAGTTCGTCGTGTTGTCAATATGAAGTGAATGAAGTCAGCAGCGGAACGCACTTGCACGTGAAAGACACGGGCTGGCGGCTTCCCGCTGAACACGCGACCTCGAGTCCATTCACTCTACACTGCTGGCCTTCTCTTCCATCATAATCACCACCAGTCACGTCTGTACATTACTTTCTTCGCCTCCGGCTCTGCGAAGAACCAGTACCTTCACGTATCGCGCCGACCTTCCGTCAAAATATCTACTGCCGCCGCCCACGCAATCCCACACGACTACCTCGAACATGGCCAGTCACGAAGCAGCACCGACGGTCATGGCCTACCCACACCGCAGCGACATCTACACCTACCGCGTACCGACTCCTCCACGAATAGTCGTGCCACCGCCAAACCTCAACGCCGACTCCATTCCCGACATACCCCTCAAGTCTATCCAAAATCCTGCCCACAACTTCATGTCCAACGTCTCCTACCACAACCTCATCCAGCAAAATGCGCCTCTCGAGTGGACTTACGAGCGCCGCCGCGAAGCACAGCCGATCCTGCCATTCCTCTTTCTGGGTCCTATGACAGCCGCAAAAGACGAGGCATACCTGCGCAGGGAAGGAGTCACTATGCTCCTGGGAGTACGGCAAAGACACGAGACCTTCACGTCGAGACTCATGCAGTCCGCGACTAGGCTAGCTGAACAACTGGGACTTGAGATTCAATACATTGATCTGGCCTCCAACGCGGATCTGATTCACTCCTTCCCTGCTACGACTGCTGCGATCAACACTCACCTCAGCGGGGTATACACCTCCAGACAAGGACAAAAGAGCGGAAAGGTGCTCGTGTTCTGCGAGTCTGGAAATGAGCGCAGTGCAGCTGTGGTCGCTGCCTACTTGATGGAGACGCACGCGGACGTCGACTACATCAAAGCAATGCAATTGTGCCAGGCCCAGCGATTCTGCGTGAACTTCGATGATGGACTCAAGAGGCTGTTGCAAGGATACTGGGACATTGTGCAGGCGCGAAGGGAAGTGGGTCGCGACGTTGAAGGAGACACGCGAGCGGTGGGAGGGAAGGCAAAGAGAGGTCTGGAGAGGGACAACGATGGCGATGAAGAAATGGATATGGACGGCGAGACGCAGGACGACATCGAGAGATTTGGTGACAGGACATTTGCGCCTTTCCAGGATATGTGAACGACTTCACTCGGGAACCACGGACAATCGGACGAAAAACGGTCGTGACAACGGACAGGTGGAGGCTATGTTTCCGGTTTGAATTGACATCGTCTGGCGAGCTGCTTCCACGATGAAGTAGACGTGGTTCGAACGGAGCTGAGCGCAATCCACACAAGGCATGGAATGAGTTTTGATTTTTAGCGACGGCGTTTCAGGGATTATTCGTTTGCTACCTCACAAGCGCATCGGGAGTGGCACGGAGTATGGGTCTTCCATGGGTAGCGCAAGGCATCGGGAAAAGGCGCAGGAGGTTTCGACGAGACATGATACCCATTTGCTTTTACTGTTTGCCTTTCGATCAGAACCATGAGTTTAATGGGCGGAGTGGAGTCGGGGAAGAGATCCACGCATCGGGCAGTGGACATGGGTGAAGCAAGATGGACAGATGAGAAGGGTAAAGCGGACATGGTTTGAAAGAGGATTGCTTCAGTGTATACATCATCTGTGGTCTGCAACCAGGAACCTCGTCCCTGCGACATTGAAAGTGCTGGAGATGCTATTTTGCAAAACAACATCACGACGTTGGCACAGTGGAGAACTGACGATCAATCGACAAAGTCGTTGTATTCCTGCCGTACGGTCTATTACTGCCATCTTGCGATGGATCGTCCTGCTCTACTTTCCCTTTCCCTAATTCTTCTATCGTACACATTGCATCCTGTGAAGGTCAAGTACGGGGGTATCATATCCTTCCCGCCAAACAAACCCAAAGTGCAAAACCAGATCCCAACTTCTGTCAACAACATAGGCTCATTATTTAGACAGTTTCGAAACGGCTTAGATGCAAACTCACAAAATATCGGAAGAAAAGGAAGAACAAAGGGAAATGCTCCAGACTCATGCTCCAGCGACCTCGATACCTAGTCCTGTTGCTGGTACAGTCTGAGGAACCGGAGCCAGCGCTCCGTCCCGACCAGGATCGATTTCGCGACACTCCGGCTCAGCTGCCACCTTCGACTTTTGAGAAAGTCTCGCGCCAATCGCTTCCCCCAATGGCGTGCCGGGAGCGAAGCGCTTCAGTAATGCTTGTCCGAGCGGAGAAGGCCTGATCTCATTCCCACTCATCTCTCGCAGCGGACCCAACAAGTCCGGCGATTTTGCCCGCTCGCTCGGGCGTGATGAGCTCCTTGCAGAGGGTGGGAGAGCCGGAAGAGGTGCACTTGGCGGTGGGGCGGGAGGAGGAAGCATCGGCAGCGAAAGCTCGATGTGCACGGGCATGTGCATGTTCGGAGCGAGACTGACGCTCCTGCGCGTCTCGACGTGTTGAGGAGGATGATCGCGGGTGAGTCTGCGGCTGCTGCGGGAGGACGGTCGAGATGTGGGTGGAGCGGAAGTGGGTGGGAAGCTGACATTGCTCGTGGCTGGTCGGGAGGGTGAGCTCGAGCGCATGTGGGTGGCGTGAAGTTGTGAGTACAGTGGCCGGTGATGGTCATCGACGAGTCGCCGGGTGGTGAAGTTGAAGTGTTGTGGTGGTTGAGAATGGAATTCTGATTCCGAAATTGTAGGCGTTGTTCTCTCCATTGCCGCAATGGACCGTGTCATTCTCAACTGCCTGGTCGGTGCCATGATCGGGAAGTACTGCGGCTCAGATGTCGGGTGAGCGCTTTTAGGGTGGAATTGCGGGGACTCTCGGTGAGCCGCATGGTCGGCGCGGACTTGTGCGCTGCTTGGGCGGAGCCTCGACGAAGCTGGAGCATGTTCGTGGAGCATGTCTGTGGCGACCGATAGGCGTGGCCGCTGAGTGGGCGCCGACGGAGTGGCTCCCAGCGGCGGCGTGGAAGATGGAAACAATGAGAGCCGACCGGACGAAGCATCACGCTGGGAAGTAGAATCGACCGGCGTGCTCCGACCGGACATCTGAGAGTCGGGACGAGTAACAACATCTGGAAAGCGCGCCGCAGAGTTGACGGCTTCGGAGCTGATGGTCATGCATTCGATTGCATTAGAGTCAGGAGGGACGGTGGTGTTGATTCGCAAGGGAATGCTAAAGGAGCGTGACGATCTCGTGGAGGACAGAGTCGGCAATACCGAATCGGTGCTCGCGCGAGAGGGATGACGCTGGAAATTTCGTTCAGTGACTGAGTGTTGTGATGAAGCGGACCAACCAGCGACTGAGCCTCGATTTGCCCAGCTCATGGGATTGGGAAGATCGCCGAGAATAGACTCCGGTCGCTTGCTGCCGTCAGAAGATGATTTGTTGAACTCCCGTCGCCCATTGCGGTCCACAAAGGGTGCACTTTGAGCCATGGACAGTCGAATCAGCGATGGATGGATCCGATCTGCAGATGGCGGTCGAACCGCAGGTGCTGACAGTCCTATCGATGAAACACTTTTCGGTGGGGAGGAATTGGTGAGCGCAGCTCCAGTCCTCGACGAGATATCGTTGATGGCGATTGGCACCGCAGAGCGACGTTTGGCGAGGCTGTACGAGGAGACATTGCGATTGCTCATGCTGTCGCTGGATGTCTTGGGCTGATCCAAAGTCATGGAGTTGGTGCGGGAGGTGTTCGTCAGCGTCGTCGCTGTCGATGTATGCGAGACTCGTGTACTGTCGCGCAGTTTGTTCAACGACTGCTGACCCATCGAGTGAGCTGTCGATGATGCTGTAGATTCCGCATCTGACGCCGCTCGTGGTCGGTCATCCACACGCCCACTCTCCGAGTCGACAATTTCCACAGCAGTGTCCTGCGACGTCTCGACCTCAGGGTGTCGTCTGCTAATCTGCATATCGCGGTCCGACAGGAGATCGAAGACATTGTCACCTTGAAAAATAACGCTCACAACTCTGGAAGGATCGCGTTTGACTTGGTAACGGTGCATCTGTTGCATCTGACTCGGCGCATCGATATGCTTTGCAACATCTCCATTTCGCGAATCCGCTCGCATATCGGAGGAGGAGTGCGTCTGCTTTCCGCCATGTGCATGGATTTCGGTGCGGATCGCAGCCATCCATTCTTCCATTTCCGTGGCACCCGGCATGACGATGAGGAGCTTGGCCGTGGCTCTTCTCGCCGCTGCACTTCTGATCGTAAGCCTGGAGAAGATGGACGAACTGCCTGCAACGCTCTCGCCATTGGCGTCAACAGCCCGGGAAACTTCCAGAACAAAATGTTTCCCAGGTATAGAATCGGATGCATAAGCTGCAGAGTCCTTCCCAAGCTGAAGGATCTTCTCGGGCATTCGTTCGCTGGAGCCAGTTGCCGCGTACTGCAGAAGGCAGCCAGACGTGACAAGAATGAAAAGTTTCTCGTGCGAGTCTTCTGTCCGCGATGCAGAGGAGTCACGTTTCAATGATGCCGGCACAGACCCAGTAGCATCCGCGCCTGATGTGCCTTCCCCATTGCTTTCTTGTGACCTGTCAGTCGACTCATCCGGGACATTGGAACTGCGCTGCTTGTGCGGATGCAATTCCTGTGAGGTCCAGGTCGAAGATTGAAAAATTCCGTGTCGAATCGCTTGAGGCCAGATCTGGAATAGTGGCAGTGCTTCCAATGGACGTAGCTTCTGATCGTTCGGAATGGCAGGAACGGGCGGTGGCGGGTCTCTTGACTTCATACGATAGCCAGATCGAGATTGAGATCTAGACGTCCTCGGGCGCGGCTCGATTGGCTCGTTGTCGACACCACTGGCAGGGTCGGTAAGCTCCTTGTGACTACCAGAACCAGCGCTCAGAGGAGCCGGGTTCAATGCAGATTCAGCAGCACCGCGATGCTTCTCAACCTTGGGTTTGCTGAAGAGACTGAATAGCGACATTTTTGCAGACGCGCGGGATCGTAGATCGGGTTGGCTCTTGGGATTCCTTAAGGGTCGAAGAGGGGCGGCATCCTGTTGCTCAAAAGATTCGGTAGGACGAAGTCGAAGACTCTTTCGTTTGTTCAGCATAGGGGCGGCCTCGGTTGCGCCAACATATTCGAACACCGTTTGCTGGCGCGACAGCTCTGGGAAGACATTTCGAGCATGGCGTGCGTGGCTGACAGACTCGAGAAAGTCTGAAGCAGGCACATCCATGTAGAAGGATCGAGGCCGGACGGCCTGATAATGGGATGCCCAGCGATAATAGAGTCAGTAGCAGTCTATGCCGCTACCCGTCGGGGCGAGGAACTGTCCGTGTAGTTGATCTTGAAACGCAGACGGAAAGTTGCAGTAAATGCAGACTGGCAGCTGTAAAGACCGACGCGCTTCAAAGCCGTTCAAACATAGGTGGAGATGTTCAGTGTGAAGACTCGCGTCATGATCTCGGCGTCGAGTTGCTGTATCGGTATTCGAGGCCGTAGGAAGGTTGCGTCTGTACTCCGGCTTGTAGCATCGTATGCATGACAGTGTTGGTCGAAGTAGAGAAACGAAGAAGGACGGACGACACAAACAGAGGTCTGTGAAAGCCGCAGGGAGGGCACCGCGATGTGAATGTTGTCTGCGCTCACACCAAAAGGAGCGAGCATCCGGTACTGGTCGCGGCGTTCGAAGCCGTTGTGCCCAAGGGCAGCCGCCAGAGCTGTCAATCTCTCAAGATCGACAGCCGTCTGTTTAGATCTGAGCGACGGGAGGAGGCGTCGACAACCGCGCCGAACCTCCAACGGTTAGCAGAGATGAAAGTTTACGTTCCCGGAAGGCTCAAACGAACTCGTATCTGCATGAGTCGAGGTTGGCAGCTTGTGGCTTTCTCGGGGAACAAGGGGTATGCTGGGAGTCGGCAGTCTATATGCACACACGCGAAAGGTTGATCTTGCCGTTCGGAGGTGGAATTTGGACGTGCCACTGCGGCGCGATTTGGTGTGTTGACAACAGCAACGTCTGGACATCACACGCCGCAGGACCGGTGGAGGGAACATGGAAGGTGTCCTTGGAATGCCATCATCATCGCACGGTGGTGGTGGTCGGGCGATGGGATTCATGCGTGATTGGAGGCGGACGCCATTACTCGTTTCCACATGCGAAATCTCTGCGGAGGGATAATTTCAGAGGGATCCCACTTCCCAACGGCCGCATCGTGGGACCTCGACTCCTCGAGGAGTGTCTGTGTGTCGGGTCTAGTTCTAGTGTTTGCTAACAACGGCGGCCGTGTACAAAGCTAGAACTACCTCTGACGCGTGCGCCAGGGGGATTTCCTCGACGTGAAATGATGATTTCCCTGCTCATACGGTCCGGACGCGTCCAAGGAACAAGATCCTCATATAATAACGAGGTCGACGGCGTGCTGACCTCGGGTGGCATCACTTCTCCCCGACCCGAATGCTGCACACCTCACCTGCCGTCTCCCGTGATGTTATTGATGAGTCTTCGTTTGCGCAGGATGGAAGGAGGAAAACGGAAAATTGAGGTGGAGAAGCAAGTCACATCTTGTGCAACGGTGCTCACTCGGGTGGAATGGAGGATTGTCGCCGACTTCAACCTCCAGCCTGGACTCACTCTGGAGTAGGCAGCGGGTATGGGTCTGTCGCAGGATATTGCTCGGTTGACCAGTCTGCAAGGACTCAAGAGCAATGCGCTGCTAATAACATCTGATCGATCGTTCATTAAGGTATTCAGTAAAAGAGAGGACCGACTCCCCGATTGATTCTTCTCATTCTTCTCAGCTGCAGCTTCCTTCATCCGGCACCAAGGATTCGGACTTCAACCCGCGTCACTTCTCACACCACCTCTCTCTCTGCTCGCGCACAATCACCTCTGCCAAATGTATGTGATCGTGCACGACAATAATCACCCATTTCATCGACGGTACAGTACCTATATCACCACCTGAGGGTTCAGCTCTCCTACCCTCTTCTCTTTCTGTCTGCAATGCCACCCGACATCAACACACTCCCCACCTCAACCTCGAGACCAACTTGCAGACCGACGTCCAGACCAACCTCAAGACAACCCTCGATGTCTTCCTCACCGCTTTCCACCCGTCCGCGCAGGATATCCATCAACACTGGCGAAGCCCGCCCAAGCCCACCTTCACCACGATCACCTTCACAACATTCACTGGCAGCCGCTGCTACGATCAATGCCGGTCTTCATCGCTCCGACTCTCGTCAATCGCCAACTCTGGAGCGCAGGAGATCGTCCATGCTCAACAGCATCGCGCTGAACGACCCAACCATTCCCGCCCCAGGTGAGATTCAACCTACCAATGGCAGCAGCCATTCCGGTAGCCCACGTGTGCATCGGGGATCATTCAATCTTCACACCGCCGACCCAAATCACCATCGCCATCCGAGCTTGGGGTCACTGCATCAAGAGTTGGAGAATGAACAAGAAGCACAGGTCAATCGCTTACTTCACATGATTCGGATGCAACAAGACCAGATCGCAGCTATACAGCATCAGCGGAGCGAGCCCTCGCCGGTCTCGGTCGACGGAAATCGGTATCGTACTATTTCGTCTGCATCGAACACACCTGCCAGCGCAGCTATGATGGGGCAGTCACCACCTCTCGCCGCGGCCACCAGCGCCCACGTTCCTCGCGGTCATATCAACCGTCCTCATTCTCTTTCCCGCGAGTCTTCGGCATGGGCAAACAGCGGAGGCACGTCTCCTGCGTTGACAGCTCAGTCTGGAACCCTTGCACCACTCACAGAGGACTTCTTGCTGGGAGGTACACGTGACGACTGCGCCTTCTATCAAGCAGAGACCTCGAGCTTGACGAGGGAGAATCAAATGCTTAAGAAACGAGTGGCTGAGCTTGGTGAGTTGTCTTGCGAGCTCCGATGCTATTGACTGATCTTGTGCTGACCTCAACGATTGCAGAACGTCAGATCGCCGAAATGGAAGGCAAGCCCTCCGCACCGAATCGGAGCGACAGCACACCGGCCACGCACTCTCCACTGGCTGCTCCACCATCCAATCATCCGGCGGCTGGAAGCGGCACAAACACTGAATGAGTTGCCGAAGCTATCTTTCTACTCTGTCCTTCTACTTTCACGGTACTTTCGCTTTGGGCAAGGCGTTGGGGAGGAATGCCCGACAGGACGTCGTGCAAATGCCCTCTCGGGCTATGTGGCGCGGTGCGACATGACAGCAGATAACAGTCCTGCCGGCGTCATGGGTGCGGCGAATGGCGGGTGTAGGTTTCTGTTACAGTACCGTGTGGAAGCAAAAGTGACGCCAGACCACGATGCAACGATGTGCAACGAGTAGGTTTCCATACGCAGCACTACTAAGACCGCAAACGATGCGGAACGCAATGATTTACCCAATGCTCCTGCCATGAGAGATTTAGCTCTGTTCATAATGTCCTAAATACGTGAGCTGGTGTAGAGCCAAGGTACCTAGATCGGCGCTAGCGAGTTGAACCTTGCCCAAAAATTTGGGCGAGTCGCTTTCAAAAATTCCCAGCTACAGCTTTCGAGAATACCTTACGTCCGACCAGAACACGCCCTCGACACCTAGAGACTCGTCGCGCAAGCACAAACTCACTCCTCGCCATGGCGCCCAACCAAGCGCTCACTATCACTTCGAAACTCGATTCGGCACAAACCCTCCGCGCAACGAGCTCACTTCTTCGCAAAATTCAGTCCGATGCCCTCACATCCACCACCACCGCCGCAAAGACCTCTCTTCTCGCCGACGCAGATGATACACAGGTCGAAGATGCGACTCCCATCTGGGTAATTTTGACGACGAAAAAGCACATTGTCGACAAGAAGCGCCTGAAGCCCTCGAAGATCATCCTTCCGCACCCATATCTCAGCGTTGACGAAGAAGGACTACGAATCTGCCTCATCACCGCGGACCCGCAACGAAAGTACAAGAATCTCGTGGATGCGGAGAATGGCTTCCCAGCAGATGTCGCGGATAAAGTCAAGAGGGTCATTGGAATGGAGAAGTTGAAGGCCAAGTACAAGAGCTACGAGAGCAAGCGACAATTGTTTGGAGAGTACGATGTGTTCCTCGCGGATGATCGAATCACCACCTACCTGCCCGGAGTACTGGGGAAGGTGTTCTACAAGGGCGGGTCAAAACGACCAATCCCAGTTAGCTTGGAGGGCAAGAGACAGAGCTTTGACGAGGCTGGCAACAAGAGGAGGAAATTGGCAGAGGGTGGTTCAAAGGTCGTGAAGGATGAGATCAAGCCTGCTGATGTCGCGAGGGAAATTACACGAGCTTTGAGTAGTGCTCTGGTACATCTTGCACCTTCCACCACGACAGCGGTGAAGGTCGGCACAGCCAAGCAAAGCGCGGAGGAAGTGCAGGCAAATCTCGAGGCGGTCGTGGATGGGCTGGTGGAGAAGTTCGTTCCGCAACAATGGAGTAACGTCCGGGCTGTACACGTCAAGGGTCCTGAGACGACGGCATTGCCCATCTGGTTGACGGAGGAGTTGTGGGCGCAGGAGGCTGATGTGCATGAGAAGAAGGCCGAAGTCAAGGAGAAGAAGCGAAAGCGAGGAGCTCTGGTCGAGAATGGTGTGATCGAGGTGCCGGGTCCGGACGGCGAGATGAGGAGATTGGTGAAGCCAGAGAAGGGAGAGGAGGCGAAGAAGGACAAGAAGAGGAAGAGTGAAGCGATCGATGAAGGCGCGGCGGATGATGAGGCAGCTAAGGCGGCGGCCAAGGCGGAGAAGGCAGCAAGGAAGGAAGCTTTGAGGATGGAGAAGGCGGCGGCGAAGGCGGCAGCAGCAGTCAATGGAGGCGGTGTTGCACTGGACGCAGAAGTAGATGAGGAGGAGAAGAAGCCCAAGAAGAAGGCGAAGAAGTCCAAGGCTTGAACACTGAGGATGAGCCGCAATGAATGTGCTGTACTCGGTCTGCATAGCGAGGCGTTGGGGAGATGGGAATTGCCAGACCGTCTTTGGCCTGTGATTGTAGCATTTTACGAGAGAACGTGAACGACACCATTTCGTTCCATGTCGTTGTGTGACTTTCGTGTTCCCTGGATCACATGCATTTGCTGCCAGCTGCCACCATGGCATGGTCGTCACAGTCGATCAAGCTTCCGGGACTGCCGTCCAAAGCTCAGGTACCACTTACGCAACCTCATCCGACACCTCTTTCTTCACATTCATAACCACAATCAATCATCCTCGCAGAAGACCCTCGTCACCACAAACATGGCACCAATCAAGCGCATCGAGCAATGGGAAATCGATCGATACTGGGAAATCTTCTCGACCCTCTCCAACGGCGGCACGCACCTCACGGGCGCCCAAGCCGCCAGCGTTCTCAAAAACTCCCAACTCCGCGACGAACAACTTGAGCGCATCTGGGACCTCGCAGACGTTGACAATGATGGCTCCCTCGATTTCGAAGAGTTCTGCGTAGCCATGCGACTCATTTACGATATCATGAACGGCGAGTACTTGGATGTCCCGGCGTCGCTGCCGGACTGGTTAGTGCCGGAGAGTAAGGCGCATCTTGTGCAGGCTACGCGGGCGGTCTCAGGTGGTGGAGAAAGATTTGCAAGGCCACAGGATGACTGGGACGAGGATGAAGCTGGGGAGGGGTTGAAAGATGGGTTCGATTGGTATATGCCGCCCAACGAAAGAGCGAAGTACGAGGAGATTTACACCGAGTCGCGGAATCAGCGGGATGGGAAGATCAGTTTCGTAGCGCTTGCGGAGCTATATGAGTCCTTGGATGTACCGGATACGGATGTGCGGTCGGCGTGGAATTTGGTCAACCCCAAGAGTGAGGAGGGCATCAACAAAGATGCGTGTTTGGCATTTCTGCATATTCTCAACAATCGGCATGAAGGATACAGGATTCCACGGAGTGTGCCGCCGAGCTTGAGGGCTACATTCGAGCAGGGCAAGATCGAATATAATGTCGATCGCATGTCGGCGAAGCAGCAGGCTGCAGAGAAATGGGGTGCAAAGAGAGACGACGGGACGGTCACAGGACGGAAAGCCAAGTTTGGCGATACATATTTGTCGAGATTGGGAGTTGGTGAGAGGGGTGTAAAAGGAACAGACTTCAGCAGTACGCCAAGGGACGGGGAGTGGGAGGAGGTCAGGTTGAAGAAGCAGCTGAGAGAGCTGACGGAGAAGATGGAGAAGATGGAGGAAGCCTCGCAGAGACGACGAGAACGGGGAGGGAGAAGGGAGGATGATTCGAAACCAGCATTAGTGAAGCGGGAGCTAGAGCAGATGATGGACTATAAGAGGAGAGAGCTGAGGGATTTGGAGAACGGAGAAGGCAAAGCGAAGTCTGGGCAGAGTTTGAAGCACTTCAACGAGGAGATTGGAATGGTCAAAGAACAGGTCGATGGTCTGCAGGAGCATTTGAAGAAGCGTGAGGCAGCATTGCAGGAATTGAAGGATCAAATCGAAGCGGAGAGGGCAGGTGGAAGATGATGCCGCATCAATCGAGGTGTAAACATAGACCAACGAAGTCTTCAACAGTACCACGGGAGGAGTGACGGGAGCAGCATACCCGAGACCGAGCCAACATATCGATTATATCGTTGTACAATCACCAGCGGTGCATCATGTCCCTTAATGGGCAGAAGACGTTGCGAACCACTCCGATGGACACTTTCATTGTTACACAAATCTCCACGTTTGGGAAGCGAGAGATTCCGACCAGGACTCGATGCGGACTTGCCTCCACCTGACCCGACGATCTCGTTCCGGACTTCACAACTCCAGCCATCCAGGTCGACATCGCTAAAGGGACTCGATACCTTACATTCCACTATGCGCCGGCGCACTGCTCCTTGCTTGTTCCCTCGAGCCTATAAGTCTCCACGTCTGCTGAAATCATGACGCTATTCCGCGACACTACCAACAGGAGTCCGATCGTAAGAGACTTTGCATGTCCGGAAAGTGGTATAACCGTTGTCCAACCACGGCGCGCGAGCAGATTACACATTGCGTTGATCAGTGCGGACGCATTCGCTGGGTACGTTACATCTGCTTTCTATGGATACATCAGAAAGATTACAATTGATTTTGCTGAACAAGTCGTTGTTCACAAGTGCACATTCACCTTGATCACAAAGTTTGTCAAATTCTGCACTAGACGGCGCTAATTTATGCGTGAAGGCTACTTACGGGACCAATGGTTGACTTCTTCGTAGGCCCGGAGAGGAAGCACTGGAGTGTCCACCACAGCCTGCTAGCTCAGCATACTTCAGATCCTGACAAAGAGAACCTCTCATTGGGCCCGAATCATGCTACACAGGTATCTCATTCCACAGATGACACCATCATAGAGCTGCCTGAGTGCTCCACGGCCATCTTTGAGCTACTATTGCCATACCTCTATCAAGGCAAGAATTCGCCAAACGCTTCAAATCTGCCCACCAATGAAGAAAAGTACGCATACGCCACAAGCTGCCACGGTCTACACCTCATCAGCAAACGCCTCGGTCTCTGTCCTCTGTCGGACCTCGCCCTAGATGCCTATCGCTCCGCTCTCCACTCCGCACACCTCGTTCCGGATCCGGCAGAGCTCACGACCATCTACAAAGGCTGCGGGCCCGAGCATGAACCGCTGAAGACGTTGATGATACGCATTGCGGCGAGGCAGATTATGGATCCGGAAGTGGAGAGGGACGTTGGTGCTTATGAGGAGCTTTTCGGCAGCTGTCCTGAGTTTGCGGTGGGTGTGTTAAGAGTGATTCGGGAGGAGTCGGGTGGGATGCTGTTGCGAGATCCGAATGAGGGTGGATGGGCCTGTACATTTCATGACCACGAGGATGGAGAAGAGTGTGATGGCATGATACGGCCAGAGTTGGAGGATATTCGGACAGGTAAGCAAAATGTCCGATTTGCCTTGATCATCATGGGGATGCTGAAGATTGCCAGATTTAAAACCCGCAACGAGGAGTCAAGAGTCCGACAAACCCATCAGCTCAACAGACAAGCCCACACGAGCACCGAGAAAGATCCGCATCTCCAACGCCACAATCGAAACACCGGACAAGTCAATTGTAGCGGACGATTCCATCAAGTACTCGCCTCCGTATCATCCAACTCACCCTGCATCTATCAATGGCATCATGAAGAAGTCCTCCTCGAACAGTGGAGAATCAGGAACGCATTTGCCACGACACCGTTCGAAGTTGAACGGCACTGGAGCCAAAGTTCGCTTTCGAGATCGCTCACTCAGCTCCTCGACCGAAAGGGCTGTGTCCATCCAGAACGAGACGCTTGTCGGGAGCCCAAGCAAGCATATCAGCCGCGGAGACGGAAGCGAAGATTATCACGAGAACAAGCTTTCAATCCAGAGGGGCAGTAATACCATATCTAACGAAGAGCAGACTCAAGATGGTGCATACCATTCTCGTGATCCAGCGAAGTCTGTGCTCGATCGCACAGGACGAGAACCGGGCGAAAGGCTTCCATGGCTCAAACAGGAGAACGACTCGCTTAGCCCAACAGTCTCCGCTGAAGTTACTCCTGGCCACCGTGCGAGCACTCCCACCTCTCCAGGAGAAACGGAAAAGTCGACAAGCACAACACCAAAGCCAGCGAGGATGACGGAAGTGCTCAGGATTCCACCCGAAAAGTATGTTTCACCACGAGAAATCAGATTCAAGGACTGGAAGCAATCGGATCAGGAGGTGAAGAGACAGCGATCAGGAGCAAAGGAGAAGAGAGAAGGCGTCAAGGGAATTGTAAAGAGGATCGATGGGATGAATGGCGTCGGTCAGCGAAACACCAACGGGTTCCTGTCTTCCAGGTAATCAATGTCGTATTCACAGGAAGTCAGGTCCAAGGAAGTGGTTGCAATGGGAAGTGTGATTTCATCATCGAAGCACCCAGTCGTGACAGGCAAGAAGGAAGATTTTTAAGGTCTCGAAGATCCCCGTGGTAAGCAGCAGAGCACACAGAATCGAGACAGGTGGGACAAGCGTGAACTGGTCTGACGATGGCTTGACAAGCACTACCCCAGGAGAGATCTATCCGGTCGTTACGTCTGCTCATAGATCCCGATTTGAGTGAGCGAGCGAGAATTCACACGGTAGAGATCGAGTTCTTGAAACAACGCCGCTGACCGACCTTTTGGAGACACGGAAGGAAGGCGATCAGATAGCAGTTTGGAGATTCGTTACCATTTCTCACGCAGCCATATTTTTCCATGTGTCATTTCCTTGTTGAAACGTTGATCAATTGTCTTGTTGTGCTCTTGCCTCCCGCGAACCACCAACGACACAGGACTGCTGTACAATTTCGACAGTTATCGCTGTATACACTCACATAATTCACAACCTGGGTATCCTTTTACAACTTTTGCCCATCCTTCCTACCAACTCCCTTATTCCCATCTACAAAGTCCCTGAAATCTCCTTCTTCACCCACTTCTCCAGCCCACCCCTGGCAATAATCTCCTGCACATTCGGCGGCAGTTCACCCACTTTCTGCGTCCACGTCTCCCCTCCCTCACCTTCTTTGACCTCGACCTGACTCCTCCTCACGTCCCACGTAAACGTCCAGCCGGTGCGAACAGTCAACTGTTTCTCCTGCACGGGTTTGCTCTCCGGCGCGGGAGGTGGAGAGTCGAGGCTCTCGGCACTGGAGGCGTTCCCTGTGGGTTCCGTGATGCGTGTTGTTTTGGCAGGCGATGAGGTGGTGTCGTCGAAGGTGGCGCGGAGACGCTCAATGAGACGAGGGACTTCCACGCCCATGAGAGCGTTGTTGATGGAGTTGCGGGAGAAGATGTTGCCAAACGATCCGGACACTACGAGAGGGATGCCTTTGGCGAGAATGGCGGTCGCGGCCTGTTCGCGTGATGAGCCACAGCCAAAGTTGAAGCCGCTGACGAGGATGTCTCCCGACTTGGCGACTTTGCCGAAATTCGGGTCGTAGTTCTCCATTGCCACTGTGGCCATCTTGGCAGGGTCGGCGGAGAAGGCGTCGTCGTAAGTGTACTTCCCAGGGTAGATGGCGTCGGTGTTGACGTTGTCGGCGTTGCACCAGACGATTTCGCCGGTGACTTTTTCGGGGAAGCCGGGGAGGATCTCGGTCAGGGATGAGGAGGAAGAGGATGTGTCTTCGGAAGAAGTGCTCTCAGAGGACGATGAGCCCGCAATGCGCTGCTCGCCTTCTTGGATGGCAGACTCGGCTTCGCGGATGATCTTGTCGAGAGCGTCTTCGATGCTGATCATGCGGTCTTCGTCCTTCACGCCATCGCCCTCGCCGCGGCGCACACCCGCCCAGTCGGCGGGTGCTTGGTACCAACCTGGACCTGCGATCTTGCCTTGTAGCGCACTGGCTGCGACGACTTCAGGACTCGCGAGGTAGGCTTTGGCGTCGGTGCTGCCCATGCGGCCCTTGAAGTTGCGGTTGCTGGCGGATATGCCGACCTCACCGGGTTCGAGAAGGCCGGTTCCAAGTCCGATACATGGGCCGCATCCAGATGGGAGTGGTTGTGCTCCAGCTTCGAGCAAAACTTGCCAGTCACCGTTCTCCTCGGCAGCCTTCTGTTCGGGAATGGACGCAGCAGCGATGTAGAAGTTGACGCCGTGGGCAATCCTGGGGATCTTGCCGTCAACATCCGCTCCAGCTCGAAACACCTTGGCAGCCGCTTCGATGTCTGATCGGCGAGAGTTGGTGCAAGATACGAGATATGCCTTGTTGACCGGGATGTTCTGCGCCTGAAGCTCAGCCAGCGGTGTGCCGACCTTGACCGAATTGGGACCAG
Organism: Zymoseptoria brevis; assembly: GCA_000983655.1. Classification (NCBI taxonomy): domain Eukaryota; kingdom Fungi; phylum Ascomycota; class Dothideomycetes; order Mycosphaerellales; family Mycosphaerellaceae; genus Zymoseptoria; species Zymoseptoria brevis. The sequence continues at coordinate 167,607 of JYJE01003046.1, read as the reverse complement.
AGACGTAAGGTGAGAGCGTGGCCAGATCCAGGAAGAGCTCCTTGGCATAAGTCGCACCGCTATCGGCCGCGAGCGGGTCGGCGAATAGCTCGTCAAGTCTTTGGTGGTTGAAGCGGTCGGTGGTCAGGCTGGATGATGGCGCTGGCTCCTTGTACATGCTGGCTTCCGTCGCCTTGTATCGTAGCCAGCCCTTGAGGACATCATCGATCGGGAACAGACCAGATAGAGCACCCCACTCGGTCGTCATGTTCGCAATAGCCAGTCTATCGTCGATTGGTAGACTTCGCATCGTGTTTGTGTCTCCTGTGAATTCGATGGCGTGGTTCAACACCTCGTCGTTGTTGAAGAGTCCACACAGCGCGACAATCACATCCTTTCCGGTCACGCCTTCCGGCAGGATGCCAGTCAACGTGACCTTTGCGATCGGCGGAATCTGCCACCATGTCCGTCCTGTTGCCCAGATACTCGCTGCGTCCGTCCTGACCACTGCAGTGCCCAGACACCCCACACCTCCGTACATGTTCGAGTGGCTATCACTGGCCACTGCAACAGTCCCTGGCCATGCATAGCCCTCTTCAACCATAATCTGATGGCCAATACCTCTCCCAGCTGGGTAAAAGTCCACGCCCTGTTGTTTCGCGAACGACTCGATCTGCTCGTACTTCTTCAAATTCTTCTCCGACTTGTTCTGCACATCGTGATCCAGTGTCATAACAATCTGCTTGGTGTCGTGGATCTTGGTAGCTCCAATGCTCATGAACTTGGTCGCGACAGGCCATGAGTTATCGTGGGTCATGCAGTGGTGCGGCGCAAGTGTGACATAGTCGCCGGACTTGACGAATTTGCCTTCTGGAAGGCCTTGAGAGTATCGCTGCACAATCTTCTCCGTCAAGGTCTGCGGCACGGGAGAGGTAGGCTTCGCATTGGCGAGGATCTCGGACGGTGCGCCGGCGAGCTGGGAGGGAAAGGCATCGGTGAGTTCGGCGAGTCGTGAAGGTCGGCTAGAGGAGACATATCGAGGGCGGTGTTGTAGATATGAGATGGTGGGAAGAGCGGACCGGCAGACTGCGACTGTTCGTAATGTTGCGAGGGTGTTCTTCGAGCTGCTGTCAGCACTGCGTGTATGGTGATCTTCCTCGACGATTACTCACTGCTCTCGCCAGCCTTTGCAGACTTCGCCCAACACCTGCTCTCAATGCCGCCATATTCTTTGTATCTATCGGCTCCGATGACAGCGCCTGCAGTGCGCAATCGAGAGCAGGAGACAGTGTGGTGAGTGAAATAAGATGGCAGCCAATGGCATGTGAGGTAATGAGCTCGGAAACATTTTTTGGGGGCCGCGGCGACATCGGAGGAGCTTCTGAAACGCTCTTTTGGGAGAGGCCAACTTCCCCAATTGTGAGTCCGTCGTTTGTCTTGAACGATTGAGCAAACTTACCTTTCACTCAACAACACGATATACAAGACCTCGAAATGCCGTCCCGCGAAGATGTCTACTACTACGGTGCTGGCCCGGCGCCTCTGCCGACCCCGGTCTTGGAGGAAGCCTCAAAGGTCATTCTGAACTACAATGACTCGGGCATGGGCATTGCAGAAATCTCCCACCGCAGTGCCGATGCCAATGCCATTCTCGCCAAAGCTCAGTCCGGTCTCCGTCAACTCTTGGATATCCCGGAATCAGATGGACCAGATGGATACCAGATTCTGTTCCTCCACGGTGGTGGCAGTGGAGAGTTCAGTGCTGTTGTCTACAACATGGTCAGCGTGTGGATTGCAAAGCAGCTCAAAGCGGTCGGTGGTGATGAGACAAAGCTAGCAGAAGTCGTCCAGCAAAAGCTCAAGATGGACTATCTCGTCACCGGATCGTGGTCTTTGAAGGCCTCGCAGGAAGCAGCCCGCCTCGTGGGCGGCGAGCACGTCAACATTGTTACGGATGCTCGAAAGCATAGAGATGGCAAGTTCGGCCTCGTACCGGATAATTCTACTTGGAATGTCACCTCCGACAACGACTCCTGCGCTTTCACTTACTACTGTGACAACGAGACCGTCGATGGTGTCGAGTTCCCAAGCACGCCTTCCGGCCATAACCTGGTCGCCGATATGAGCTCCAATTTCCTCTCCCGCGCTGTCGATGTCAAGAAGCACGCGGTCATATTTGGTGGTGCGCAGAAGAACGTTGGTACGACCGGAATCACCATTGCCATTATCAAGAACGAATTTCTCCCACCTCACGCCGAGTACGCCGATCCCGAAGTCCTCCGCAAACTCGGTCTTCCTTCCGGTCCCATCGTGCTTGACTGGCCGACTATCGCCAAGAACAACAGCTTGTACAACACTCTTCCCATCTTTGACGTCTGGATCGCCGGCCAAGTGATGGAGCGTCTTCTTGCCATGCACCCAGCATCAGGAGGAGCACGCATTGCAGGGCAGGAGAACGAGAGCAACCAGAAAGCACACTTGCTGTACTCTGCTCTAGACAACAACCCGACAGTCTATTCCGTGGTCCCAGACAAGACTGCTCGCAGCCGGATGAACATCTGCTTCCGCATCAAGGGCGGCGATGCTGATGCTGAGAAGGCATTTTTAAAGGGCGCTGAGGCCAAAGGTCTGCTGGGGCTAAAGGGTCATCGCAGTGTTGGTGGTATCCGTTGCAGTAACTACAACGCCGTGCCTGTCGCTGCAGCAGAGAAGCTGGCCGCATATTTGCAAGATTTCGCGAAGGCTTAGGAAGGCAGACCAAATGGTGAAAAGTCTTGTCGATTTAGGCGGCTTTTGTGCATTAGCGTGGAGTTTTGGTGGTCTGTGATTGAAGTCTTCAAACAAAAAGGTGGAGTGACACCCACGATATATCTACAATGATACCAGGTAGAACCACGATTTTATGTAACACTAAACTCCAGGTCCTCTTTGGGAATTTGGGAAGGAGGAAGCCTGTCGTGTTCTACCTTACCTGCCATGGTGCAGAGCAGGTAATGCTTCAGATAGACGTTTTGCTTCAACGGCACCATTCCATGATTCTAACATAAAATAGAAAAACGCATACAAGATGCTTGCGTGCTGCTTATTAAGGCGATCAGTTGCCGGAATTCGGCGGTGGCGTTCGATAGGAAAACGCAATCAAACTCGATGAAAAGCTTGCTCGCACACAACAACTTTCCCTGTATCTTTTGCCTCTCTCATCACTGGTATTGATCAAGTCATAGAACGCGAGTCATGGGCCAACCATCGCAGCCGGCATCCAACGCCTTATTGTACTGCACATATGCAGCTTTCCTGTACGCCTCGTTCGACACGCGACGGAGTGTAGCTCCAGGCTAACGACTGTCCCACCAGCGTCTTCGGTCTCTACATCGCATGGAGACTGCGTGGTCAGACTGCCGGACAATTCCTGTCTGCCAACAGAACTCAAAAGGGTACAGCCAGCGGACAACGCTCAGTGTGCAGCCTTTGAGTCTGAATCGATGCTGACGACCTTTGAATACAGGAGTGCCGCTCGCCTTGAACTTCATCGCATCTGGTGAGTGTCGCCATGCGGTCGTGAGACCCATATGAAGCGGCAAGGCATTATGAGCGAAGAGCGTGATCTTGACATCTCGACCACCTCCCGTTACGCGCAACATCAAGACTACTGACCGAAGGTTCGTACGCATGCATTCTTTGGCATCGTGCTCTCAAACGCCCGTCTTCAGCGTCTTCGGGCGTGCGTTGAGAGGCTTCGAGAGTACGATGTGCAGCACTGCGGGCGCCGATCGCGATTCGAACATGTCGGACCTTACTGTCCACCTCCTGCTGCGGGAGAGACAGTGATGCCTGCATGCTAGACTACTGCGTGAAGCTGAGATGTACCGCTATGACTCGATCAAGTTAATGCTTGCGTGGGAAATGTGCTGCCGCTTCTACTCCCCTATCTCCACACCCTCGAACGAAACCACTGACATAGACGACGAACATCAGCCCTTGGGTCGGGAATCCTGTTTACATACCCGAATATCGCCGCGCTTGCGGGTGTCCATGGACTGCTTGTCTATGCGCTCTCTTCGGGCCTGCCGCTTTTCATCTTCGCGATTCTGGCCCCGATCATCAGGAGGAAGTGTCCTGAGGGCTTCGTCCTTACCGAATGGACTCGCCAGCGCTATGGCAGCGTTGTATCCCTCTATCTGAGCTTCTTCACGTATGTCGCAGCCCACGAGGGTAAAGCGGACGTCCACTGACAATGAATAGCCTTGCCACGATGTGGCTCTACATGGTCGCTGAACTGTCCGCTCTCCAGCAAGTCGTGAACCTCTTGACTGGTCTCAATGGTCTACCCGCCGTCATCGTCCAGTGCGCTGTGACCACGATCTATACTGCGGCAGGAGGTTTCCGGGTCTCCTTCGTGACGGACAACATCCAGGGAGCCATGGTGCTGTTGTTCATCATCATCGGAACAATCTCCATTGCCACTACTGTCGACATCGACAGGTCGTCGATACCATCTTCCGGATATCTCAATGCCAATCTACTCGGATGGCAGCTTCTCTATATCCTCCCGGTTGCCATCCTGACGAACGACTTCTTCCTCTCGCAATTCTGGATGAGAGCCTTCGCCGCCAAGACTGACAAAGACCTCTGGATCGGTGTCAGTATCGCGGCTGTGGCTGTCACCTGCATTACCACCCTCATTGGCGTGTCTGGCCTCATCGCAGGCTGGTCTGGAGTTCTTGGAAGTCCTCCAGTGCCCTCCGGCATCGAGCTGTTCACCCTCCTCAACACGCTCCCAGCATGGGTCGTGGGCATCATCCTCGTCATGGTCGTCACATTGAGCACCTCTGCATTCGACTCTTTCCAGTCCGCCATCATCTCCACTGGATCGAACGACCTTTTCAGGAACAAGCTGAACATCTGGATCGTTCGTGCCATCGTTGTGATCATCATCGTCCCGACAATCGTTGTGGCTCTCAAAAGCCCTAGCGTGCTGCAGATCTATCTCATCTCCGATCTTCTCAGCGCTTCCATCATCCCCTGCTTGGTCATCGGTCTGAGTTCCAAAGCATACTGCTGGCGCGGATTCGAAGTGGTCATTGGAGGTTTCGGAGGCATTCTCTCTGTCTTCTTCTTCGGCCTGGTCTACTACGACGGCGACGCATACAAAGCCGGCGAACTTCTCATCTTGTCCGGTGGACTTTACGGAGACGACTGGTCTGCCTTTGGTGCTTTCGTGGCTGCACCCGTCGGGGGGCTGCTGTTCGCCATTGCCGCCTTCCTTCTGCGCATAGGTGTGCTTTGGCTGAAGGCGAAAGCCAGTGGCAACCGCTTCACTGCACTCGATCGCCCCACAGCTCCTGATGCTGCTTTCGAGCCGGAAGAGCGCTCGAGCATTGATCGCCACCGATTCGTTGACGGCAATGGTGTGGAGAGGACCGTGATCGATGTGAAGGGCAAGTTTTTCTAGGTCGTAGCCTGTTCGGGCGGTTGACGACAGGCTTTGAATTTGGAGGGAAGTAGTCTCAGCATAGCTCGTTCATTGGGAAGAGCAAGAAGAGACTTCGTACATAAGACATCACCAACCAGGGATGAGTGGTATAGCACATGGACATGTATTTCGATAGAACGACGCTAGTCACATCAAAGACCCACTTATGCCAAGACATATCCTGACATCGTAACTCTTCACTTCCCTTTCGAGATCTTATTCACATTCTCGTCAACGAAGACTTCATCAACAACAAGACTACTATGGCATGCCGGCGCCTGAAGATAGCCGCCCTAGGCAGTTCCTTTGCCGCTGGCCCCGGCATCGACCCGATAATCGAACCAAACGCAAGACGATCTGGACAAAATTATCCGTCTCAATTAGCAACACTGCTGGATGCGGACCTGGTTGATCTCACCGTCTCCGGCGCGACTTTGCTCAATGTGCTCAACGAGAGGCAAGAAACACTCGGCAAGACATTCGATCCACAATTGGAGTCTCTGCCCAAAGATGCAGACATTGTGACTCTGACAGGCGGCGGCAATGATCTAGGCTACAGCGGTGGAATGATGTGTGACGCATATCGTAACTCACCAGAAGGACCTACGAAGGACATGCTGGCAGATTTCTTCACGCTGCCTCTCCCTCCTCGCTTGAGTGTCGAAAAGCTCACGCAGCGGTTCCTTGACGTGATTGACAAAATTCAAGAACGTGCTCCAAGCGCCAAGATCTATCTCGTGGACTACGTTGCTGTGTTCGGAGATGCTACACAGCCGGAGACAGATACGCCGCTGCCAGCCGAGAGGATATTGCATTATCGTGGACAAGCGGCGATCCTAGCGAAGGCGTATCGCAATGCTGCGGAATCTAGAGAGGGCGTTGTGCTGCTGGAGATGTCGAAGCTGAGTGTAGGACATGAAGTAGGGAGTAAGCAGCCCTGGGTGACTGGTTTCGAGTTGGAGATGTTCGTCGAGGGAATGGTACCGTATCACCCGAAGCTGGAGGCACATGTGGCCGCTGCTGCGGAGCTTCAAAGGAGGATCAAGTAGACGGCGCAAAATAGGGTGGCTGGTTGATGATCGACAATATCTCCTGTCATCAGATCTGGCATATCTGGCCATGGTACGGCATCTACGTCGGCTTCGGGTGATTATTCGCATCGGGAGGAAGATCAGATCCCGTGGCAACGGTCGAGCCAGCGTCGACGGGAAGTATAACGCCGGTCATCCTGTAAGTGAACCAGATCAGCAGGTTTCCACACTGGAGCGGATCATTCAACTTACCATCGAGCTTCATCTCCAGCCAAGAACCTGATCGCAGCACCGACATCCCACCCATTGCCCTCGGTCTTCAGAAGACTCCTGTTCTTCCGCGATGCTCGAGCCGCATCGCTCATACCACCATCATATCCGCCCATGTGCGGAGTGTACACCATGCCGGGGCAAACACAGTTCACTCGAATCCCATCAGGAGCGTGATGCGAAGCCATGGCACGGGTCATGTTCTACGACCTTTCGTCAGTTCGATCTTTCCAATGTCAGCTCGAGGAACGTACAACGATGGCGCCTTTACTCGTAGGATAGAGCAGATGAGGATTGCCGCCTCGGATGCCAGCGACAGAGGCCATGTTCACAATACTTCCTCGCCATTGCCCCTCGTTCTTCTTCATTTCGGGAATCGCATACTTGGACATCATGACCATCGATGCGACGTTTACCTCCATGCTCTTCGCCCATTCAACCATGTCCACGTCGACGGCCGTGCCGGATGCACCCCCGATACCCTAAGCAAGCGAGTCAATCAAGCAACCTGACGCTACCGGACTCGTTGCCAAATACATGAAACATACCACAGTGTTGACCAAAATGTCCAACCGTCCCCACTCCTTTACAGCCTCATCCACGACTCTCTTGCAATCATCTTCATTCGCCACATTCGCCTTTACAGCGATTGCGTTGCCTTTGCCCTCCTTCTCAATCATTTCAACCGTCTTCTGAGCCAACTCGACCTTCAGGTCCACGCAGACGACTGAACATCCCTCTTCTGCGAGTAAGATGGCTGCAGCACGACCATTGTCGATACCATCGCCGTGAGCTCCGGCACCGGTCACAATGGCGACGCGGTCATTGAAGTGCCGCACTGGGCGGACAATCGCATTACTCATTTTACCTCTCAAGTGATGTTTTGTTGTCAAGCGACAGTCGTGTTATAGCAGATGGCTATACCCACCTATCGTCTTCATCTCATGTTCGACTGCGGGGGCGACGATGGAGGGGTTGTGGGGTTCAAGAGCGAGACCGGAGTCTGATTTGCGGCCGAACATGAGATGAGTCCTGCGTCTTTCTCAACGATGACATGAGGACTGTAGCTGAATGTCATCGGCTTGATGTTACCGGTACATTTGATTCCGTAGCGAGCACATTTTCAGATCGTGGATCAAGGCAAATAGAAGAGTAGACGGGGTGAAGTCCGCTCTCTGTCATCGAGGGTAAAGCCGAAGATCACGCGAGGTTGCAAAGCTTCACCACTCGACCACGATCGACCTCACAATCTGCACACGACCATCACAATCGACAATTAACCGACAAAGTGGCAGGTACTTGCATCGAAACGCCTATAGAGCACCGCCCCGTCGCCAATGATTCGATAACACGAACTCCACCATCCCTCGTCGGGACCGCACGCCTATACTCGAGGATCAAGAAAAGAGCACGATAACAGCCAAGAGTGTAAAGAGCAAGCATGCCGACCCTCTCGCTGGTCAACTTCAACATCGTCTGCGCCACACTAGGCGGCTTCGTCACCGTCTTCGGCCTGGTCTCCTATCTCTTGAAAGAGAAGTTCTACCTCTCCGAAGCGCTGATCTCCACCATCGCGGGCGTCATCTTCAGTCCGCACGCCACAAATTGGGTGCGGCCACTCGAATACGCGAATGGAGATGAAATCGACCTGGAAACCATCACCTTGTACTTCACCCGGCTCGTCCTGGGCGTGCAACTCGTGCTGGCTGGCGTGCAATTGCCTAGCAGGTATTTGCGTACGGAATGGAAGAGTCTTTCGATCCTGCTGGGTCCGGGCATGTGTGTGATGTGGTTGTGCACTTCATTCATGGTCTGGGCTATGGTTCCGAACATAGACCTGGTCATGGCGTTGAGTGTTGGTGCATGCGTGACGCCAACGGATCCCGTGCTCAGCAACAGCATTGTCAAGGGCAAGTTTGCGGACAAGAACATCCCGCAAGAATTGCAAAAGCTCGTAAGGAATGCTTGTTCTCTTTTTTGCTTTCTTTGCTGATCGCCCCTCTTCAAGATCACCGCGGAGTCTGGTGCAAATGATGGTCTGGGATATCCATTCCTCTTTCTCGGACTGTATCTCCTCGACTACCTAGGTAATGGTGGCGCTGGGGAGCACGGTGGCGCTGGACACGGCTTTGCCTTGTGGCTTTACGATACATGGGTCTACGTGATCATCCTCTCAGTCGTATACGGTGCGGTTGTAGGCTGGATCGCCAAAGAACTGCTCCACTGGGCCGAAGAACGCAACTACGTCGATCGGGAGTCCTTCCTCGTGTTCGCAATCACTCTGGCTCTCTTCATTGTGGGCACAGTCGGTATGATCGGCTCGGACGATGTCCTGGCTTGCTTCATCGCTGGTAACACTTTTACCTGGGACGACTGGTTCCGGCTCGAGACAATGGACGACTCTCTGCAACCCACGATTGATATGCTCCTTAACGTCGGCATCTTCATATGGTTCGGTGCCGTCTGCCCATGGCATAGCTTCGTCGACAACAGCGTCATCCCCATCTACCGACTCATCCCGCTCGGCATCATGGTCCTCCTCTTCCGACGCCTGCCGATGGTACTAGCAGCCCACAAATGGATTCACCAAGTCGAACACTACCAACACGCTATGTTCGTCGGCTTCTTCGGACCCATCGGCGTCAGCGCTATCTTCTACCTGTACGTCGCCCGCGAGTTTCTCCGCAACATCACCGTTGACGGCACCATACGCTCCGACGCCGCCCAACTCAGCGAAGTGCTCAACGTCGTCGTGTGGTTCCTCGCAATGTGCTCCATCGTCGTGCACGGTCTCTCCATCCCGCTGGGCAAGCTGGGTCTTTCCCTGCCTCGTACCCTCTCAGCTGTGGTGTCGATTGATCGCTCCTCCCGAACCTCGAGTCGTACCCGCAGCGGCAACGCAACGCCAGCGATTGTCTCGGCGTTGGACTTCACAGGTCCGCCGACGATGCAGAGTGGGAATAAGTCGGACTCGAATGGGGCGAGCGCGGCAACGCCACGGATGAGGCCGCCATACATGTCCAATCCTGTGCCATTGGCGATGCCGCAGGCGCAGGTGGCGAATGGAACGACTTCGCAAGGTGGGAGGAGAGTGATTCGGTACGCAGATGAAGATGCTGTTGGAACGTCGGGTACTGGACCGTCGAAGGCCGCGGGTATGTCTGGTGTATGAGAGGTGAAGGCAACCAACAATCATGGAGAGGTGAGGAGGGTGTTCTGCAAAGGAAGCATGCGATCAGTCGCCCTGACAATATGGATATTGCATTACACGCATTACAGGCGCGGGAAAGCATATAGCAGTGGAGCAGGAAATTTTAAAGGGATATATACAACAATCCTCTAAATGCTCTGCTGAACTCTAGGACTGGTCTAGAAGGACGATGGACAATCGCACATGCACGCCCGCTCTGTTTCGCGGCGCGCACTTCATTCATGCATTAAACCAAGAGGAGATGCCATAGTTGTCCCCTTCCTCATCTCAATCCATCTTTTCAACCGAAACCTCGCAAAATGCTCATAAATACACCAGAACCCCGGAAACCCGATTACAGCTCATTATGCTCCTGCTGCAATCATCGCCGGGTCTCTCCTCTTAAACTTCAGAAGTAGATCATCCATCGGGAAAATCGTCGCAAAAACCCGAATCTCCTCACTCTTGTCCGTAATCTGATGTTCCCACTCATACTCCTTGCTCAACTTGTGCAACATCAACATCAAGTTCGATACGGCGTACGTCTGGCCGAGACAGTAATGCGGTCCCGTGCCGAATACGAGCCAGTTCTTGCCTTGCTCTTCAGCGTTTCCGACCGTCCATCGTTCAGGTGCGAATTCGTCGGGGTTCTCGTAGGCTTCCGGGTCGTGCAGCGAGAGCCAGGTTGAAGGGATGATCATCGTGCCCTTCTTGGCGACGTAGTTGGCTTCGGGGATCGGGAAGTCCTTCTTGACAAGATAAGGGACCATGAGTACGGGTGGGCGGTAGCGGAGAACTTCTTTGACGACGGCACGGGTGTATTCCTGGTAGATGCGTTAGTATGACGTCGAAATCTAGGTTTGCTGCGAGCTTACCATCTTCTCGAGTGTTTCAAGCGACACCGGATGGTTTGGGTCTGGGCGAAGTCGGTGGCCCTCCTCCCGAACCTTCTGAAGCACTTCAGGACGATCAGCGACGAGCTGGAGCATCCAAGAAGCAGCACTTGAAGTAGCGTCTTGCGAGGCGAACAAGAACGTGAAAACAGTCATGCTGATCTCGAGGTCGGAAAAGTTGCGTAGAAGCATGGCTGGCTTCTCTTCTTGAGGAACCTTCTCTCCGTTGGCGATTCGCTCGCGGTAGCGATCAGACTCGATCATTTGCATAAGCCAGCGGTCCATGATGCACTCTGGCTGAGCACCCTTTTGCTTCATGCGAATCCTTGCCTTTGCAGCACAGTTTGCGAACGCCTCGAGAACCTTGTCCGAAGCCTTCTTGCCGTACCATGTCTTGGTGAATGGGAGGATGATCGGGAAGTTGACCAACTCCAAAGCGGCCGTAATGTTGTAGTAATCATCCGCAATCTTCTTCACGCCTTCACGCGACATGTAGTGTCCGACGAAAGTGCGGCATGACACAGCACACATCAGCTCGCGGAGGTAGTATACCCACGCCTTTGGCTTTCCAGCCGCTTGCGATTCGCGGAGGAACTCCTCAAAGTATTCGTTGTACACCTCCTCTTGTCCCGGAAGGTACGTCTCCAACGCCGTTCGCGTAAACAAGCCATTCAGACCCTTGCGATATTCAACGTGCTCCTTCCCGTCCAGGAACACCCAGTTCTCCGGTCGCAGCAATTTGTGCGCGACGTCCACCACACAAGGCTTGACGTATGCTGGCGAGTTCAGGACCTTGCGAGCCATGTCACGAGTAGCCGCAATGACGACGAACTTGTGGAAGACGGAGACGCATGACAACGCGCCGGACAGCCATTTCTGGTGGTATTTGCTGAACTGAGGATTGACGCTCTCGAGAAAGGGTCCGACGAATGGTATTTTCCAGGCGTCTCCCGCGAGAGTGCCTTTGTGAGTCCAGTAAGAGCCTTGAGACGATCAGTCAGGTTTTGGCCGCAGTGGCAATGGTCGATCGCATAACTCACATTGGTCGTAGATGACGGCGGCGACGAACAATGCCAGAAACGCGCCAAAGACGTTCACAGGCGTCGCACTGTCGAAGATTTTGTTGACGAGTCCCGGCGAAGCGACGGCAATGTCGACGTAGAGAGGGTTCGGGGCGTCGGTGGAAGAGGTATTGAGAGCCTGCATGACGGACGCCATGTTGTTTTGGGAGGAGGAAGCGCGGCCAATGAGTCGAGTCCTCGGAGGATGTGATCCTGGTGAGGAGTTGGTCCTCACACGGGGGGGGGTGTAAGAGACCGAAAATCTGCGGAACGAACGTGGTGGTCGACAGAGAGAGAGAGAGAGAGAGAGAGAGAGAGAGAGAGAGAGAGAGAGGGCAAAAGACCGGAGAGTTGCGCGTTGAAGATCTGCAGCAGTTTACTAAGGTAACAATTACACCTATGATTCCACCACTTCCGCTTTCCGGGATGGCGCGAGGGCGTCTCTGGTGCCACTTTTGTGAATCCATGTTCTCGGAGCTGACTTTGAGCCAATAGATCTTCGTCCCGTTCGGCTCGGGCCGGAAATCTTATCATGAATATGATATGCGCGAAAGATGTTTTCCGTCTTTCGAGGCCGACCTCACTCAATCACGACAGCGTGCAAAGGATATACCATCCCACTATACTGCTTCCTCTCTGACCGTTTATTCTATTTCTTGATCTCCGCCACGGCGTCGGTGCTGTTTGGAGCATAAGATATGCGATGATCATGTGGGATCATGGCACAAGTCTCGAGACCAGAGTCCCATCCTGACAGCAGGCACGACGACGAAGATTTCGAATTTTGCCGCAGGAGCAGTGGGTGCGTGTTCCGGTGACGATGACACGACGGAAGTCGCGTCGCCACGGTGAAGGACAGGCAGGTACCTCCCTTTTCCCCGTTTGACTGCCCATCGTTTGCTCGAGCAACACCTTGGCGTGGCATCCTGCATGCGAGAGAATGCCATCTCCATCTTTCATCCGCTTGCCATGGTTCATCTTTTCCTTCCAACCATATGCTTACATTGCTTTGCCATCGTTTCATCTCCTTCTGCGTCTCTCTCGTCCATCATCTGTACATGTCGAACGGAACAGGTTTCGAGAGAGGGGCCGTCAAGAAGTGGTTCGGAATGAAGTCACCAAACAGGCATTCTGATAGGATGAAGGTAACCGTACGCATGGTCTTGGGCAGTTCGGCCATTCCGCTCAAACGCAATATTCCTCCCGAAACCCGTCTTTCCATGCTGCCTTCAATTCTCCGGGAGATGGTGAAGGAGCACCTGCCTGAGCTGAGAAGAGATCCCGCCAAATCGAGCCAGAACACCGAGACCGATTGGAACTACAACGCTGTCGTCGATTTTGGTGACTGGAGGAACCACTACCTCTCCGCCGGTCTGGATGGTCGATACCAGGTTCGAGAGGTGGCACACTTGTTTCCCGATTCGGATCGCGACCGCATCATCCGTATCACTGTGCACACCAGCCGAAGTGGTCACGCTTTATCGATCTCTGCTATCCCTCTGGAATCCCGGAGCAAGTATTGCTATCTCTCCGTCGGCGATGACAAGACTCACATCACCCATAACGCGGCACTTCCGCAACCAGAACCCAGTTTTCATCGCTACTTTGGCCGCTGCCAGATGGGCAACCCCAACGGCGCGGAACTTGTCGGAGTGGACGTCTCGACGGTTAAGGATAAAGAGGTCGCCAACTTCGATAATGCCTTTGTCCTCGAAGAGCTGCCGGCCCGGAAGAAGTTCTACAGACCATTCGTTGACGAGAATTCCTTTGCATCGCTACTGGCTTCCATCAGATCACACATCACTCCGCTGGCGAAGGGCCACAACGATCAGCCCAAGCTACCAGATGCAGTTCGTTTGACATGCGCCACCCTTGAGTCTCCTCCCGTCATGCAAGACTACGAAGGATACTTCATGGCTGTCTACGGGCCTTGCTACACCAAGTTGCATGATTTGGAAGGTCCGGCTTACCACTTGTTTGCGCCCTTCTCTATCCTATCACCGCCACACTGCCCGCCAGACGTTCTTCGCGAGGAGATCTGCTCGAAGTTGAGTGCGCGAGACTCCAAGTGTGCGCTGTTTGATGCGGACTTCAAAGACAAGTGGGAGCTTCTCCTGTGGGTACTGCCTCAGGGGTCTCCTACCAACACACTTCATTCATTCAACCAAGGCATTCTGGAGCAATTCATGTTGCCCGCACGCGTTGCCAAGAGTGACCGGCGATTGTACGTCGAGGCCCACGTCGTGTCGACAAACCCTCTTCCGCGTGTGCTCGCGGCTGTGGAATTGGTCAAAGGGGAGCTTCCGGATCTCGATATCGGCCCCTCCTCGTCAGAAGCGTCGACATCACAACGTTCTTCGCCCATCGCGGCCGCAGACTTGTTCGGCGGGAAGCTGTCGGATTCCAGATTCGAAGCTCGGTCATCAGGCCTATCAACACCGCCGGCCTCCACCGATCATAGCGCCAATCGGACAGACTACTGCATTGTCATCATGAGCTGTTACTTCATCAGCCATCCTTCTGTCAAGCCAGTGACCCGCTACGCAAATGTTCTCCTGAGCGGCTGCCCCGATGACCTTCGCGGGGTCATGCGTCGTCACTGCGAAGACATTCGCGAGAAGCATGCAGAGAAGCTCAATCAGTTCAAAGGCACCGACTATGGCTGGCACATGCGATCTTTCATCCGCTTTCATGATGAACGCGGCCAATACGTCAACCCTACGCCTGATCGTTCAATGCGCTTCTCCACGATGTCCGATCTCTTTCTCACGCGCAAAGAACTCACTTCTGAAGCTCCTACGATCAACATTGACATCGAATTCGGAATCGTCTATCTTGGTCCAGACCAACCCAAGTTCGATTCCGACGACCAGCGGAAGCCACACGCTATTCTCAACCATCACCGCATTGGGACCCTCAAGTCCAGTCCGCTGCCCGCCGTCCCTGCGTCAACATCACTCCTCCACAAGGATTCCATCGCAGAGCACTCACGCCTGACCTATCCAGTGCTCCTGACCTACCCCCGCAAAGATCCGAACTCGGTTTATTACACCGATACCTTCGCCCGTCCCTTCCGCCATCACCTCCTTGGTTCCACTTATGATCTAGAACCATTGGGAAATCTCCGCGCCACTACGGTAATTCAGAAGTATGCCCAGGTTCCCGAGAAGTGCAGAGGCCAACTTTGGAGGTGGACAGCCCGCATTGAAGCAGCGCAGATGAAGGTTCAGCCCGGCGTTCCGCGGTATCCGATGCTGACCTTCTTGCACTACGACCGTGCCGCTACCTCCAAGCCCGTCAAAGATAGGGACATCAAGGGTCAAGTGCTGAAGTTGGCCGTGCGCGTTGTGAACTGCTTCTCCGAGCCTCACCTGTCCGAGGTCCAGGTCCCGGGTGACGTTCTGCTCGACTTTGAAGATGGCAAGTCCGCGATCGAAGCTTTGAGCACGGCGTTGAAGGACGGCCTGGCGGGCTTTCGGCCAGAGTACAAGGACTTGGAGTACGGCATTCGATTCTGGGTGTTGCCTTGGGCGAAAGGTCTGGACGAGGACAAGTACAGTGAGGATATCGATGACTTGGGTAAGCTGTATCGCTGGAAGGAGGGTCCATTGAAGCTCTTCTTGGAAGGTGAGATGTTGGCGAACGGCGAGAGGCGTGTGTGGCTTGAGGCACATTTGTTCCGTGCGGATGTGCTGTCGCCGTCGATGAATGTTGATATGTCGAGCGACGATGAGCAGCAGATGTCAACGTTCACGGCCCATTTCCGCGCACCAGACAACGTCGAGAGCTCCCTGGTGCGAGTTAGGATCGAAGTGCCGAACGAGTACGACAGCTCTGGTGGTAGTGGAGATCCGGACCGTGTGATCTCGGGGGACAGCGATTGAGATGCCTGTTGCGTGTTTCCATGCGATGAGAGGGAAGGGTGTCGAGAGAGGAGCAAAGGATGCATGACTTGATAATTGAATGGGCGACCTTGAGAAAGCTGGACCCCGCTGATACGGGAGCTGCGTTGGACTTGGGAATTGGAAAGGCGCTTCCAGCACTACCATGGACGATTAGATACGGCCTTCATTACGAACTTGACATTGCTACCTTCTCGTCGTCTCCTCGTCTCGCGGCGTCGATTGCTCGACTACAAGTTCTCCAGCCAATATCGCGGACGCTGTACTGATTGGTTGGGTAGTTGATCTTCGCGCTGGCTTGGGTCTCTTCTGTATTGTCTATTTCCCATGTTCTCCTGTTTTTACAACTCATTGGAACCTCGATCATCACTCATCATCATCACTCCCCATCAACTCGGCTAACTCGGCCTCTTCCTCGGCCGTCAACATGCCCTCCTTCCCCTTTTCCTCCTCCTTCTCCTCTTTGACGAGCCCACTCCTCTCCTTTTCTCTCTCTTCCGCAAACTCCCTCATTCCTTCCCTACTCAACCCCCACCTCCTCACCGTCCCATCAATACCCGCACTCACCACCTCCCTTCCCTTTCTGCCCGCCACCAACGCCATGACCTCTTCGAAGTGCCCTTCGTAGTCCACGACCAGCTTTCCACTACTTGCATCCCAGACTCGGACGCCTTCGTCTCGACACGCGGTGACGATGAGTCCCCGTTCCTCGATTGGCAAGACGTCGCGGACGAAATCTTTGTGTTGGAGAGTCGTGTCGGGTGACCAGTCGCGGTGTCGGACGAGGTGTTTTGCCGTGAAATCCGCAGAGGCGGTCCAGAGGCCCTCGCAATCCGAGTCCCACGTCAAGGAGTAAATGGAAGTTTCGTGCGGACGGATGGGCGAGGAGATGGACTCGGGCAGTTCATAGCAGGCATCAAGAGAGATGTGCCAACGACGAATCTCCGGGGATGAGGAAGTCGAGAAGAGTGTGAAGGATTCGTGAGTTGGTGAAAGAGGGTCGACGGAGAGGTGTTGAATGGCTTTGGAGTGGGCGGAGGGGAGTTTGTGCAGGATGGAGGAGGTGGTGATGTCCCAGATGATGATGCTTGCGTCGGCGGAGCCGGAGATGAGGATGGGTTTGCCATGGAGAGAGGCAGTGAGGAGTGTTTTGAGGAAGTCGGTGTGGGAGGTGAGGGTCTTGTAGGATGAAGGAGAGGATAAGGGGATGGCATAGATGGATTTGTCCCAGGAGCCGGTGAAGAGGGTTCTGGTGATGGGACAGATGGCGAGGCAGGTGAGAGGAGCGGAACTGCCGTTGAAGATGCGTTCCGTCTTGCCGTCCTGTGGTGTGTTTTAGTGCTGTGGATTTTGGATGTGTTCGATGGCATGCATATCCTATCCCACTCCACTCACTTCCAAGAAGACTCGTTTCACCTCACCCACGGCTTCGGCGACGAAGATGGCGGGGTTGGACGGATCGCTGAATATGTCTCGACACAATGCGAGGACTTTGGACGACATCTTGATGGGATCGCCATGTTGGTTCTTCGCCTTGGCGGCTTTTCTTGAAGTGGTTGCGAGGGCTTCGGTCGTTTGGAAGAAGTGGCCGGCATGGTTGGATTTGGACATTGTTGATTTTTTATTGGGAGGGTGGACTTCCTGTCTAGGGAGTGCAATATCAACCAAGTGAATGAGGTGACTTGCAGTTCTTCTTCCGTCGGATGTGAGATCCATATTGGGAAGCTGCCGCCGCAGAGAGTTGAGATTGGGTTGTCTGGGATGATGTCCCGAAGCAGATGTTAGCGCAGCGGAGGGGAAATCAACGTTGTGATTGGCATCCACCCGGCCGGGCGTCATCGACTCGAGCAACCGATTTTGCCGTCTTGTTTGCGAGAATACTCCTTGGCTATAACAGACATGGAGAAAGGCACTGGCATGACCGAGACGGACGGGAGAACAGTCATCGCGACCCGACCTTCTCGAGCAGTATACATACGGTAAGCGAACAACACACGACTCCACAGACTGGACAAAGTACATGTACATAATATACTCGCCAAGTAGAACGAAGCCTCTCCTCTCGAGCCTCTCCTCTCAGCAGCAGCCAAGCCACGCCACGCCACGAGGGGAACTGAGAAACGTGCCGTCCATCCAGCGACGTGCAGCCGACTCCACCTCAACTTATTACCACATGGCGTGAAGAAGGCGGTTCCATATGTCGCACAGCTAAGTGCTATCGCCGTCTTGGTTTGCTTCTTTCTCTTCTTCTTCTTCTTCTTCTTCTTCTTCTCCTCCCCGTTTCCTCTCCGTCTCCTCCCCTCCCACCTCCCACGTAGGTAGCCATCATGGCCTCCTCATCCTCCTCCTCCGAACCCCACCCCAGTCCCACCGACGCCATTACCCGCGAACACTACTCCCTCAAAGCCGACAATGCGCGCGACAAACACGCCTTTGACCGAGTCGCGGAAGACGGCGAGGATGATCAGTACGACGACTACCATGGCCACCTCAAGACCGACCGCCACCGCGGCACGCAATTCGACCAGACGGACATGAAGCGCATGGGCAAACAGCAAGAGTTGCGGAGGAATTTCAGGACACTCTCGACATTGGCGTTTGTCGTCATTTTGCAGGGAACATGGGAGGTGTTGCTCGCCGCTTCATATCAAGGACTGGTCGCTGGTGGACTGGCTGGGCTGTTCTGGTCGTACGTCTGGACCTTCTGCTGTAATTTGTTGGTCGTGGTCAGTTTGGCCGAGATGGCTAGTATGGCGCCAACAGCTGGAGGTGAGTTTGATCTCGAGTATCAAGACGACGTGATATCGGGCATGCTGAGTGGAAATGTGCAGGGCAATATCATTGGGTTAGTGAATTTGCGCCGATCAAGCATCAACGATGGTTATCGTACTTCACCGGATGGATGTCGACCCTGAGTTGGCAAGCCGGAACTGCCAGTGGTCCATTCCTCGTGGGCACAATGATCCAAGCCTTGGCCACCGAGAACTACCAAGGTTATGCAGGTACGAATTGGCAAGGCACGCTCTGCGTCTGGGCCATCACCGTCCTCGTCCTGCTCGCCAATGTGTACGGAGGCCGTGCTATGCCCGTGTTCCAGAACTTGATGCTCATTCTGCACGTCTTTGGTTTCTTGACGGTCAGTTCAATCCCTGAATATTACACCGACTCCCTGCTGATCGTCCCTCCAGATCATCGTCTGCATCTGGGTTCTCGCTCCTCGAAATTCCGCCAAAGTCGTATTTACCAGCTTTACCGACGCTGGCGGCTGGTCCTCCATGGGTCTCGCCTTGATGGTCGGTCAGATCTCCGCCATTTACGCCTGCATCTGTTCCGATGCGGCAGCTCGTGAGTCTTAATCCCACCACCTCCTTTTCAAACTTTTCTTCTAACCACATCCCACCAAGATTTGTCCGAAGAAATCAAAGACGCCTCCGTCGCGGTGCCCAAGGCCATGCTAGGGTCCTACCTCCTCAACGGCGGCCTCGGCATCATCTTCCTCATCACCTTTCTCTTCTCCATCGTCGACCTCCCCTCCGCCTTGGAAGCAGATTACGTTTTCCTCTACGTCTTCAAGGAAGCCTTCTCCCTCCCGGCCGTTAACGCCCTCGCCTCCATCGTTATTATCCTCATCTTTGCGGGAACTCTTTCATACAATCTTAGCACGAGCCGTCAAACGGTTCGTCCAAATCTTGCCTCGCAACTGACTTCGAAAGCTAACAAACTTGCAGTGTGTCAAAACCTTGCCTCGCAACTGATTTGATAGCTAACAACCTTCCCAGTTGGTCCTTCGCCCGAGACAACGGCCTTCCCTTCTCCAACTGGATCGCCCACGTGCACCCCACCCTCGAAGTCCCGGCGAACGCGGTCATCGCCACCTGCGCCTTCACCATCCTCCTCTCCTTTATCAATTTCGGCTCCGACGTGGCCTTCAACGCCATCATCTCCCTCAACCTCGTCAGTCTCATGATAACCTACATGATCTCCATCGGCTGCGTCCTCTACCGCCGCGTCTACGAACCCGAACTCCTGCCCAAAGCGAGATGGTCACTAGGAAAGTGGGGTGTGCCAGTGAACTTGGCGGCGTTGGCGTATACGACGTTTGCGTTTTTCTGGTGTTTCTGGCCGAATTATCATCGTCCGAGTTTGACGGATTTCAACTGGAGCGTGTTGATGTTTGGTGTTGTAGCGTTGATTGCGGTCGTGGATTGGGTGGCCAGGGCGAGGAAGGTGTATACGGGACCGGTGGTGTTGGTCGAGGGGAGGAAGGAGGAGCCGATGGGTGCGTTCAAGTGAGATGTCTTTGGTCACTTGGAGGAAATGTGATGTCTGCGGCGATTTGTATAGATCCATCCATGCCTGTCGATATCTCCATAGCTGTGGATGGTAAGCATCGTGGGAGTTACCACATCTATTTACTGTGCGATTTGCACGAAATCTCGCCGGGTCCACATCTTCGATATGTGTGCCTACAACCCTCTTAAGACTGATGTTGGACAACAGGCTGGGCCGCAAGGGGCTGACGGTTTTGGGTCTTCCCAGGCGACCCAATCCTCGTGCTTGCGCTTTCGTAGACCTCTGGACGCTTTTCTCGGTTCATTCAGACAGTCAGGTTATATAAGATCGAACTGCAAGCATGCTGCCGTGATCTTTGGGGAGATGGCATAACATGTTGCAGCAAAGCAGACAACTCCCTCGCCATGCCTCCATTAGAACTACCACAACTCACATCCACGACCAGCATCTCCAGGGTATGGCGTAAGATACCACGGCAGAAATCAATCCAGACTGTGCTGCTCATCCGTTTTTTCTCCACCAGACTGCCATCCAACAGTAATAGAGCATTCAATTTGGAATGCGCGAGTCTTGCGGAAGTGCTCAAGCAGGACTTCATGGTCGCGAACTCGATCGTGGGCGTGGCCGGCTTTCTTGTTGTTGAGAAGGTGTCGCTTGTAGCTCTCCCAGTTCCCTGAACCGGTTGGTCTCCACCCTTTGCGGTGCAGCCGTCGACGAGGCATGGTGAAGGGTTGTACTTGGTCGTCTGGTCTTCCAAAGGGTTGGACTTCTGCTGAGTGAGAGGAGGGGGTGGGGCCTTCGCGGTACCATCGTGCTGGCGGCGAACAATGAGGCTCTGGAGGTTGTCGCCGGTAATTTTACCGTGTCGTCTGGTAATGTGAGCCCTGTAAGCATTCTCGTTCTGGTAGATCGTGCGATCCTCGTTCTGACGACGAGCAATCCTTGTGGCTGCAGGGTTGTGGGATGAAAACACCAAGAGGGTTGGTGGAGTGCGTCTCGGTGTTGTGGCGGCGGAGTGCACTCATGGAGGCAAATGATGTCGACTCGCACCCCTCTTTGGGACACGGCTGCGGCCATGGAACATTTGGGCAGCAATCCTTGTGTTTGTCCATATTGTTCTTGCTGGAGAACATCCTGCCACACTGATGCACACAAGGGACTGTGTTCTTTGCCTCCAGCTCGGCGATCTCATGGACAGCCTCATGGGAGACCATTTTGCAATTCTTGTCCTCATGAAGCTGGAGGAGTTGCTTGCGCGTGGTAGCGTAAGTACAGCCATAGATGTGATTCTTGCATGGGTGGATTCACTCCGACGGTGCATCCCGAGAACCACCGATCAGCAGACGGAAGGCTGCTCCATGGGCTGTGTGGCTGCTGACGTTGATCGTCGAAGCCCGTCGCACAAATTCCAGGTTGTCGTCCGTTGTCCAAGCAGGAGGCAGAGAAGAGGAGGAATTCCTCTCCGACGGCATAGTCGTGTGCGAGCTCCTCAAGGTCAAACTCACGCTCGGCACTCAACATCCTGACGGAGAAAGCATCTTGTCCGCTGTGTCGGCGGGCTCGCGGAGGGCTGGGTCGAGGAGGAACTCGTCTTCGTCCGTGGCGACAGGAGGAGCTGGTGTAGCACTGGCGGTGTAAGCTGTGTCGATGTTGGAGACAGGTTGGCCAGAGGGAAGATGACGCTTGTTGGTCTGGTCGGCTCGCCAAAATCCTCACGCTTGCGCTTGCGCTTGCGGACGCCGCTGGACGCGTAGTCTCGGTGTGTCTGGACAGCTGGATCGAGGTCGAGATCCAAGCATGCTGCCGTGACCTCGGCTTTTGTGTGCTGGGCTTCCTTGGGAAAAGGCTCGGCGGCGACGGGGATGGATTCCGGTTTGATCTTCACACGGAGTGGCAACACGTGCACTGTAGCTATCCACGTTCCAGTCTCCGATGTAGTGGGTGGTAACATTGACCGACGTTGTAAGATGACCGAGCCCAGCAGAGACGGCGGCGTTGGCCGTGCCCGTCATGACGTGTTCGTTGTTGGCGAGATCCCGTGCGGCACCGCGGCGGAGATCATAGGATTCGAGGATTGCGAGCAGACCGGCAGCCAGAGATGCTTACTCTAGGGTGCCATTCATCTGTGTGTTGATGGCCGGCTTCTCGAGATCGAGCCCTACACCACGTATACCGATCACGCAAAGGACGGGGTGTTTGGGATTCTGCCAAAAGACTTGTCGGCTGGGGCGCCGCATGACGTTGGTGAGGAGCTCGTCGATTGAGGTTCCCTCGACCTGACCGGTCCGAAGGGCGTGGATGAGCAAGAATTTGATGGGACAAATGAGGCAGTTTTCAGGTGACTGAAGTGCATTGAGTGGAACGGTGCGATTCTTGTCGTTACTAAATCTAGGAAGGGAGACTTAGCGGGAAGAAAGGCGGCACAAGTTGCAACAGCTCAAGCACTTACTTGTGACCCTTTCCATTCCGGATGACGACAGTAGCAGAGAGAGCGTTGATGGTCTTGCCTCCCTTCTTCATCGTGACCGTGATGTCCACGTAGGCGAGATAGTTGAGATCATGGTCTTGAAGCCAGGCAGTGGTAATGTCATCAGGACGGCAGCCGAACGCCGGGGAGAGAGCTATCGACATGCAACGGTAGATGACGACACCCCAGTCTCTCGCTCCGGTGTCCCATGCGGTCTTGAACGACGACGTAACCAGCTTGCGGAGGACGAGATGCGTGATCTGTCTTTGGTGAGAAGCCTCTGCTTGAGGAAGGTTTCCAACATTGCCTTGATACGCAGACGAGACCGGCGTGAAAGAACAAAGTCCTCGTACTGGAAGGAGCAGTGTGGAACGGTCACGGTAATAGCTTGCCGCATCCATGCATGCGAGAGCGCGTTGTTGCACCGTGGCTTGATGCGTGTGATCATGTTCTCCCGAAAGCGTATCAAGTCTTCACAGTCCGGGATGATCGTGGACAATTGAGCCTTCTCCCGCCAGGCGATAATTGGGTTTTGGAAGGCGTGAGTGAGGTTCCTGACAAAGGACTTTGATCGGCGGCTGTCCGCGTCGTTGGCAATGCCTGCGAGGGTGTAAGAGTCAGTGAGGATGTGGAGGAGGCTACTCACCTTCGAGCAACTCCTCGATGCCCTTCTCGCCCTCATTTTCGAAACGATCAGGAAGCGCCTCGATTCATATCTGTCGAGGTTTGGAAGAATGTGGATTGTACGCATCGTGGAGTACAGATTGTTTCACATTGTCGTGCATGTTTCTACAACTCCCTCAAAAACTCCCTCAACCCAATCGGTTTCCGCACCGCATTGGAATATCCTTCATGAAAAGCCACCCACACACTCGGTCCCATCTTCTCCTTGTCCTCCCGGTCCTTTGTCTTCTGCGCTTCCACACCCAGCGCTTTGACCGGTCGTCCGAAGAAGTCTTTTGCGACGCGTCGATTTGCAGCCGCCATAGCCTCCGCATCGCCGACAGGTACTCCTGCTCTCTTGGCGGCTGCGATTGAAGAGGGAGCAGAGGCGGGCGCGAGACTCGAAACACCCAGAC
The DNA here is from genome assembly GCA_000983655.1 of Zymoseptoria brevis. Taxonomy (NCBI): domain Eukaryota; kingdom Fungi; phylum Ascomycota; class Dothideomycetes; order Mycosphaerellales; family Mycosphaerellaceae; genus Zymoseptoria; species Zymoseptoria brevis. Next base: position 143,969 of record JYJE01003046.1, on the reverse strand, counting down.
GGGCGAGACGCGCTTCCTCTGCGAGTCGGGACTCCTCCTTCTTCCATTCCTGGTCGAGGACCTGCCGGACGGCGAAGCGGGTTTTCGACGCGCCGGCATCGCCAAAGCCCTTGCCGCCCGTCTCGAAGGTACACAGCATGTCAAGGGGAGGCTCCATGCGGTAGATCCACTCGTTCGCGCCGCCGAACATCCCTCCTCCGCCTCTGCTGGACGAGTCGTCCGTGACCTTGACCCTGTCGAAACGTACCCCTGTCGCTGACATGGCGTTCACGGCACGCTTGACGAGGGTCTGTTCTGACGCTTTTCGCACGGAAGCGATGGATTTGTCTTTGTTGCTGCCGCCGACGATGATAGGGTTGATCGAGGGTGTGAGCATGCGGAGGAGGAAGGGTTGGAGGTCCGTGGCGAGATCAGGTACGGAGCTGAAGCAGCGGGAGAGAGGGACGGAGAGAGAGGATTGCAGGGTCTGGAGATGGGCGGAGTTTTGTTTCTCAGTTTCGTGGGCGGCCCAGGATGCGCCGGGACCGGAAAAGGGATGAGGTGCGGGTTCGTCATCGGCCGCGTCGGCGGGAGCGATGTATTGGGAGCGAGTTGGTGAGGCGAAGAGGTGATGGAAGGCCAGGATGGGTGTGCTGAGGTATGGTGCTAGTTCCCATTCGTTGGTGGTGAAGACGGCAGAAGAGAGCTTGTCGTGGAAGTGCAGCCATTCGTAGGCGGAGTCGGGTTTGGAGAGGAGTGTGTCGTCTTGGAAGGGATGGTCAGGATAGGAGGAGAAACAGTCGCTCATGATGCGGTCGGTGTCGCCATGAGTGTTGATGAGCTCGCGAAGCCGCCCAGTTGCAGTGCGGCGAATGCCTTCTGCGACGCCTTTAACGCCAGTATTGCCAGCAGAGGTGTGTTGCGGTGTGACAATGTTGGACTGCTTGGGGAATCCTGCGCCCTCTTGAAAGACTCGATCCACGATGTCCTTGGGTCCGCCTCTTCCCAGTCCCCTCGCTGCGCCGCCATCATGTGCAAGATCTTTGAGAACATTGTCTTCCACCCATTTCCGGGTCAGACTGGCATCGTTCGAAGCACGTAGCTTGCCTGCCACCCACTCTCCGACGACCATGATACCGCGCATGTCTCCCTCTCCGGACCCGCTACCATGGCGATCTTCTTTTCGATTGCTGACTCCCCATGTTGCCTCGCAAAGCCTTCTCACGCCATCCGTCTCGCAAGGCACGCCTTCTTTTTGGAAGATGCCATGTAGTCGAGAGATCATGTTCTGCACTGGCGCTTTTCCGACACGAATGACTTCAGCAACCGAGCTGTTTCGCAGAGGTCGAAGCGAAGGATGGTATACGTCGTTGCACACCAAGATCAACGGACGCAGCATTCTGAATCGCTCGCCCTTTTTCTTTTTCGTCGGCGCTTGCTGCAGTGAGCCTAAAGGTGTCGAGTTCTTCTGGTCCAGCATGATGAGATCGATCAAAGCCTTGACAAATCCTCCCTCTCCACTTCCTCCGCTGCCTCCTACGACACCATCGACCTCATCTACAATCACACATACGGGCTTTCCAGCTTTTCTTGTATGCCCACTTGCAGTCTTCGTGTCGATTCCCTTGACGTTCTCCGTGCCAACCATGTCCCGAATCCGGCCCTTGACAACACTGCTGCTTCGTTCATCACTTGCGTTAATCTCTTGCACCTCGTATCCGGCTTGTTTGGCGCAGACGTGTGCGAGTGTTGTCTTGCCGAGTCCAGGCGGCCCTGTCAAAAGAAGGATTTTCCTCAGAGGTCTCTCCACGAATGCTGTATCGTCCGATCCCTTGGGCTTCTTCGGTCTGTATGAGCCTGGAAACACGATCTGATCCCACCTTTTCAGCCAATGCATCACCGCGCGATGTGTCCGCTCGTCTCCGATCAAATCCGTAAACTTCTTCGCGCGGTATTTTTCTGTCCATAGCAAGGAAGATGGCTTGGAGGCCAGCTCGGCAGGTGGAGTTGGAAGGTCGACAACGATCGGCTTGGGTGCCGTCTCTTCCGCTTGAGCATCCTCTAGCAGACGATGGATGTCAATGCCAAAGTAGGATCGCTGTGCCTTGATCGTGTGCGTTTGGGTTTCGACAGGCTGTTGTCGAGTCTCGAAGGTATGCGTTGCTCCAGTGTCACTCCTCTTGTTCAACGAGCTCTTTCCCAGCCCAAGAGAGCTCGTGCCGAGATCAATGTCAGCGAACTTGCGTTTCTTGATCGGCGTGAGAGGCGGCGAGGAAGCCATATAGGGCATTGCTGCAGGCGAAGAGCCCTGCTTCTCTTGAGCGTCGCTATGGAAGACGTCCGAGATCTTCCAGCTTCGATGTTGAACCACAACGCCGGCTGCGGTTTTGACGCGCTTCGTCTCGATAGCGACTTCGTTCAATGCCTCGAGGTCGTCGGAGAAGGTCGTAGGCGCAGTACTCGCTGTCGTCGGCGCCTGTTGTGTGTCGTGCAAGTCGTCCAATTCGTCCGATCCGGGTATATCCTGAGGACTGCTCGAAGGATACATTGGATGTTGCTCCTCTTTAGTGCGAGACGCTTCGTCGCGACTGGACGTGAATGATCAGAGTGGAGATATAGCCGGCCGTACCGTAGGATTCATCTTCCAGCCCACCGTATACATTGAATCCTCCCGCGGGGCTGGACAGGTTGACAGGCTTCCTTTCCTGCACGGTCACCTCATGTGCCTGCAGGCGGTCCCTTGGTCACAAATGACCAGGGCACCTCATGGCAAACTTTGCATCTTCCTCCTCGGCACTTCCGTCTTCCTCACATCATCACAATCACAATTTATCCGGATTCGTGCCCTGATGTGGTGCGCGTTCTCATCCCCGCTCAACGCACCTCCGTCGACCGTCATCTCACTCTGACATTATTTGACTCCACTCGTTCCGGACACCTGGGCGGACCACCTCACCGGAAAACTCTCCTTCTACCACATCGTCCGGCGCCATGTCCGTCTACGCGACTTCTGCAAATATTGTCCGGCTGGAGGACTTCCACATGGGCGCCACCATTCCCGAGCGCGGCCATAAGCGCCCCATCTCCGGTCAACCCGACCAAGAGGCGGTGATGAAACGTCTTCGCGCTGGCCGCGAAGATGAGGCTCCTGCCACAGCCGGTGCAGCCAATGCTTTACAGTGCTCCGAGTGCGGCAAGTCTTTCAAGCGGCTGTACACATTGAAGCGCCATGTTGGGCAGGTCCATGGCACCGAGAAACCTTTCCAATGCGGCTTCGATGGCTGTCCGGAGTCCTTTGCACGACGTGACATGCTTGCACGGCACAGAGCTACTCATGACAGGACGGGCTATGTGACTTGTAACGGATGCCATGGAAAATTTCGGCCAGATTACTATCTCCACGAGCATCTACAGGCACGACGAAATACCGCATGCCGCGCCGCTTACAATGCGAAGATCATGGCAGAGATGGATGGTTCCAAACCCCAGCCTATACCCAGTCCGAAAGTTGTCCATCCGGATGGACTTCCAACACCGCCATACGATAGTCCCATGCAGGCCTCCAGGACTCCTTCTGATCGCCCTCCTTCGAGCAATGGCGACGACTCGCAATTTGCGCTAGGTACAAACAGCAGTGTGGACGCCATGTCGCAGATTGGCGAGGAACTGTCGCCAGCTACGTCTCCTTCGTATAGTGAGCCAGTCCGTGGGCCGGATCGCTCACAGGACGTATCTCCATCACAAATAGAGGCCTACGTTCCGACAGCGAGGGATCACGCGGATATGAGCATGCATGGCCAGCTTTTCTCCGACGTGCAAGGAAAGCCATGGCCAATGATGCAAGAGCAGCAAGTTCCAGCCGCCCAAGGACAGCCATGGCCAACTATGCAAGAACAGGTAGAACCGGCTATAGAAGAGCAGCGAACTCCGGTCATGCAAGCTCAGCAGGTTCCGGATGTGCAGATACCCGCGACTACCATCCAGCCCGCACTCGAGACTGGTTCTCCTTCCCAGCCAGTATTCGTGGCAGACGACCCCAAACCTGAAATTTCCTGGATTGAAATGGACCCAGTACTCTTTGACAGCGCAGAGAGCGAAGGCGGTGTTTTGGAAGAACTGCAGACTGTCTTTGACGGCTGGCAGAACCTCCAGCAGCAAGTATCGAGGCAGCTTCCTGATCAGCGTTCGTCCGTTGGTCGGCAAATATCCCAATGCGGTCCTACACTCGGCGGCAAGACGTACTACCGACCCATTCTTGGCAGCGACTGTGAGTTATGTGGCGATCTTCTTGGTGAAACAAAGGCCGAGGTCTATCAGCATGCTCGAAAGCATTTGTTCCACCCACCGACACCGGAAAAGAAATGCCCACAGTGCCGGCTAAAGTTTGTGCACGCGCGAGATTTGGCTGCGCATAAGAACTGCAAGAGAACTTCACGCCGGTTCCCAGAGTGTGACTACATCGTCGCCGATGGAGACGACTGGGTCGGCTGGGCACTCGAAGCAGATTCGGCGTCGCGTCGGGAGAAGTTGGAGTCCGAACTGCGGACATGGGAAAAGGCACAGCTTTTCCGATATCTGGAAGGCGTCTACACTCTTCTCCGGGACGAGAAGGAGTCGGACACCAAGTCGATAAAGAGTCTGCCAGACAGGCTGTCCAAAGCGTCATCAATGTTCTCCGCACAGAGTCTGATATCCTTCCAGTCTTGTCTGACGGATATGAGAACTTCGCAAGAAGCACATGATGTCGATCAGCTGCAACAACTCTTTTCTGGCTTCGCACTCGACCCAGCGCATGGCTCGCCATCGCCACGTCCTACCTCCTCCCGTGGACCGCGCCGCCATACAACGGCGACACCTACTAAACCTCCTTCTCGCGGCGGCACTCAGCCTCGGAACTATCGCGTTATCATTCTCGGCGCGTCCGACAGTGGAAAGGCGAACATTGCCAAACAATTCTCTGAACAACGTTTCAGCGAGGAATGGGAACCGCACTTCCTCGACCATTTCACAAAGCACATAAACGTGGAAAATTGCCCGGTGTCTCTCAACATTGCGCCTCTCATTCCCATCGAGGAGAATTCATTCATGATCAACGAATCCATCCGCACCGCCGACGGTGCCATCCTCGTCTTCAGCATTACCTGCTCCAAGTCATTCACGGAAGCTATCCGTTGGCGGGAGCGCGTGTCTCAAATGCGAAACGAAATGTCCGACAACTTTCCTATGGTGCTGGTAGGGAACAAGTCGGACTTGGAAGACGACCGGGAGGTGGAAGCACACAAAGCTACGAAACTCGCACGGCATTGGAACGACATGCCTTATTACGAGACCAGCGCGAAGGTCAACCTCAACCTGGACGAAGCCTTCCATGATCTGGGCAAGCAGATGCTGAAACGCGAATGGGACACGGAGGCGGAAAATGCAGGCATCCTGCCCAGTCTGGCGAGGAAGATGCCGGGACGATTCCCGCTGAGGAAGAAGTCGAATCGGAGTCGAAAGATTCCGTGGGCAGGGAGTATTTGATTCATTTGTGGTCTCATTGTCTTTCATCCGGATCTATCATGGGAATGGAGTGGAAAGCGTAGTTCAGCGCGTTTTGTTAGGAGTTGGGGCGATTTGAATTGGATCTAGATGTACTTTAATAGCGCTTTGAGGTAAAGATCTTGTATCTTGCCATACTAGGTATCTACGACTATAACACCGTGACCGTCATCATCCCGGCTGGCAAGGTAGATGACAGCATTGCTGCGCGCCAGAAAATCATCAAACAGGAACAGCAGTACTTTTGAAGTCTATGAAGGAGTCTGGAAGGCCTTGTAGTACTGTCTCAACTGCATAGACTTTCGACTATGAGGCTTCTCGACTAAACCTTCCCGGCGCTTTTCACGCTTGTTGCTGGCGGACCAGGTGTTCCGGAGCGGTGAATTCGATTTTCGATCTTCAATGAGGGAACAACGGCAGGTAGTCCACAACCAGATCGTTACAACAGCACCGACTCCTGCAAAATGCAACATCAGATCGGTCTATGTGATAAAAGCAAGATACTCCTGGTCACAGAAATGCCATGGCAGTGCAAGAATGGCATCAGCCCACCAAAGAAGGCCTCAATGGCCATCCAACCAATCACAAAGCTCCAGAATGGATTACTCCCCGCATGATCATCCTCGATCAAAGTTTGGACCTCTGGTAGCCTCTCACACAAAGGGAACCTCTCCTTGGGGGTTGGCGCGTTTCTCTGTCCCGCCGAAGTGCTGCTGTTTCTCCCTCTTTCTCTCTGCTCGCTGTCCTCTTTCCTCTCCTACACCAACGACACTCAATCGACGAACTTTACAACGACAACTCTTCCAAACTACCCATTCAATCCCTCAATTCGAAATGTCGATCTGCCCAGTTGTAGGGACTACCACCAATGTCCTCCCACCCCACCACCCGGCGGTGTCTTCTGGTAAAATAGACCCCTCCTCAACTCTTCCAGTCGCCGTACATCTTCTGACTCTACCCTCCAGACCCCGAAGCCGTCTGCCCGGTCACCAATGCCAAAGTGAAGGACCACAATACCATTGTCAACCACCCCTCCGCTCCCCACATCCCATCCGATGACTCGTCCGCCATGGACGCCTCCTCGTGCCCAGCCCTCAAGAACGCCAACGCTGGAGAAAGTGTAACCGATGCGACATGCCCGGTCGTTGGTCCAGTCAATGCCCACCTCCCACCGAGTCACCCGGCGTTGAACGAGAAGGATTCGGGCGCCGTGTGCCCCGTGACGAACGCGAAGTTGGAACACCACAAGGGAAAGGTTGCGAACCAGTGAGTTTTTCGGATGAAGGGTGATAATCGCAGACGTAATGCTGACTGAGGCATAGCCCCACTGTCGCCAACGATGCCGCTGCAAAGCAGTGCCCAGTTGTTGGCGCCTCTGCTTAAACAGCGAGTGACGACTGTCAAGTGAAATGAACGCTGGCCGTGAGGGAAGGCAATGATCACGAATCAAGGATGGAAACACGGAACGGGATATGGAGTCGCAACGGAAAGGAAATTGGTGGGAATCTGTTTGAATTTGGGGATTGAACTATTCTTCATATTTCTGTTACGAAGTTTTTCGCTGCATTGTCTGCATCGTCCGAGCCGCTGTCTCGTGAATGCCAGAATTGAACGCCGTGATGTGTTGTCTCGATGTCCGTTCTCTGTGAATTGCGGCCTTTGCTTCTAGACGTAGTTGCGCTCTCGTGAGTGTTGCTAGATGTGTATAGCACAAAATTGCTACGAGAGGCTGAGTACATGTCAATGAGCTCGAGCCTTGGTCTTGCGGCCGTCTGTTCGTCTTCTTCGCAGAATCGCATGTGCTGCAACATGCAAATGTCTTAGTCGCAAGGCGTTTGACTGATCTCTTGAGCTGGATTTGCATGTGACGATGGTGTCGCCCTCGAAGCTCAAGCACTGCGCGTAGGACCGAACAGTCCAACCTCCTCGTACGGGCATGGGCAGTCGTAGATGAAGCAGACGTAGACCATGGCCGACAATCCCGCCATTATGCCGGCAACTGCAGAAAAGTCCTCGAACCGCTCGCGGCGAGCTTGACGGAGCGTCTTCGCGTTGGAGGTGGAGAAGAGACCTGTGCCGGTGGAGGGGTTGAAGCGCGGGTTCATCTGAGTGCGCGCCAGACGAAAGGTGGTGAAGGCGTTGCGAGCCATGGTTGGGCGTGTGGACAGCATGATGATGGCTTGAGGCTGCTGGTATTGATGTGGTTGAGTGGCTGGTCTTGATGAAATTGCGTGGGCGTGTTGTCGAAGTGATGTTTTCGTAGCTCTGTGGGTATAGGTATGCACAGGTAGGTTTGTGTTTGTTCGAACGGTGTTGGTGAATCACGGAGCGTGGAATGGAGTCAGGCTTCAAGGAGCGTGTGGCCTCAACCTTAAGGTAGCTTTGTTGACGATGTTGGTGAATTGCGCAGCGATCGACTTTCGCAGGAGCACATGTGAGGATTGAAGATTTGTGATTTTGTTTGCTCTTTCCGTCGTGAAGTGGTCGGGTCGCGCTCAGATTTCCGATTTCACATCTCAGATCTCAACAAGCAGACGGAGTCCGATCTTCACGAGCCAATGAGATTGAGAGTGAAGATTTGACAATAGTGCATGAGAATGCGAATGCGAATGTGATTGTGAATATGAATTGAGAAGACGAAACTGTCTGGCCTACCTCACTGCTGATTCAGATCTGTCTTTCGAGAGCTGAGGCGCGTCCGATTTCAATGGCAGGGCTCGGACGGCTTCCATAGAGCTTCCAGAGCCAGTACAACGAGACCCGGCTCCTTTTACCAAGTACATTCGACAGACCAAAAGCCATCTTCGTGTTGACCCAAGATCCCGTCCAAATATCGATGTGATCGTGTGGGAGATGTAGCGTTCTTGGTAAGGAAGATTCTGTCATTGAGCGAGCTCTAAGACCGTCCAGCTAGAAGGCACGTATTCGTGCTCTGCGACAATCTAGTAGAATAGAGCCAGGTGGAAGAAATGTCCTGGCCATATCACAATAAAAGATGTCGTTAATGAGTGAAGAGAGAAAGGAAGAGAAGATGGCTGTCGTCGTCTGAGTTTTGTTGTCTGTCCAAGGACGGGCCATCCCGTGCAGGCCTTACCTAGTTCTAACGATCCAATCACTGCTAGACGGAAGGTGCTGTAAGCGCAATACATTTGATGGAGAGGGAAGCTAGTATTTCACGACACATGCTCCCTTCTTCCACGGTCGCCACGACTCCTTCTTTTTCTCCTCTCTTGTTAGGCTGTCAACATGATGCGACACAATCTGCTACGTTCCCTTCCGCGACACGCCATCCGAACGAGCGTCAATGCTGGAAATGCGTCGCGCACCTTTGCCTCGAGCGCGAGACGGCAGGCCGAGGTGGAGCTCACAGTCGATGGCAAGAAGGTGTCAATAGAAGGTATGGCAATCGAGGCGCTTCTGCAGTGTCATTGGTATATTCTGACATGTTTTCTCAGCCGGATCTGCCCTCATTCAAGCCTGCGAAAAGGCCGGCGCCACCATCCCCCGATACTGCTACCACGAGAAACTCATGATTGCCGGAAACTGCAGAATGTGTCTGGTCGAGGTCGAGCGCGCGCCCAAGCCCGTGGCATCCTGTGCATGGCCTGTGCAGCCTGGTATGGTGGTCAAGACGAGTAGCCCGCTGGTTCACAAGGCAAGAGAAGGTGTGATGGAGTTCCTTTTGGCCAACCATCCGTTGGACTGTCCTATTTGCGACCAGGGCGGTGAGTGTGACTTGCAAGATCAGAGCATGAGATACGGTGCGGATAGAGGACGCTTCCACGAGTTGGAGGGCAAGAGAGCGGTCGAGGACAAGAACATTGGACCTTTGGTCAAGGTGTGTATATCTGGAGGGCCGTCATGCTGGTCGATACCTTGACTGACACGTACAGACTTCCATGAACCGCTGCATTCACTGCACACGCTGTGTCCGATTCGCCAACGATGTTGCTGGAGCTCCAGAAATGGGTAGCACTGGACGTGGCAACGACATTCAGATTGGAACATACCTCGAAACCGCCCTCGATACCGAGCTCTCTGGCAACGTTATCGACCTGTGCCCTGTCGGAGCCCTCACGTCAAAGCCTTATGCATTCCGCGCTCGTCCCTGGGAACTCTATCACACTGAGACAATCGATGTTCTCGATGGTCTGTGCAGCAACATCCGCGTGGACGCCCGAGGCCTTCAGGTCATGCGTGTTCTGCCCAGACTCAACGATGATGTCAACGAGGAGTGGATTAACGACAAGTCTCGATTCGCCTGCGATGGTCTCAGCACTCAGCGTCTGACAACTCCGCTCATTCGACGAGACAACCAATTCCAGCCTGCAACTTGGGAGAACGTCCTTGTCGAGATCAGCGAGAAGTTCAAGGAACTGGCGCCAAAGGGAGATGAGGTCAAGTTTGTTGCTGGACAGCTTGTTGAGACCGAGACTCTCGTAGCCGCAAAGGACTTGGCCAATCGTCTTGGATCCGAGAACTTGGCTTTGGACCAGCCGCAAGGCTCAGCACCTCTCGCTCACGGTATCGACATTCGCTCCAACTTCGCTTTCAACTCCAAGATTGTGGGTGTTGAGGAGGCCGATGCCATTCTTCTTATTGGCACCAACCCGCGATGGGAGGCCGCTCTTCTCAACGCCCGAATCAGGAAGCAATGGATCCGCTCCGATCTCGAGGTTGGTGTCGTCGGCCAGGACTTTGAATCTACCTTTGATTACGAGAATCTCGGTGCCAACGTCAACGATCTCAAGAAGGCACTGAGCGGATCCTTCGGCGAGAAGCTGAAGTCTGCCCAGAGGCCAATGATCATTGTTGGCTCTGGCGCTGTTGAGAACTCCGATGCCAAGGCTATCTATGAGACTGTCGGATCGTTCGTGGAGAAGAACAAGGCCAACTTCCAGACCCCAGAATGGAATGGCTTCAACGTTCTCCAGCGCGCAGCGTCCCGCACTGGTGCATTTGAGGTCGGCTTCACAGTCCAGAGCCCAGAGACAGCAAACACCAAGCCAAAGGTCGTCTGGCTGCTCGGCGCTGATGAGATCGACGCTTCAGACATCCCCAAGGACGCCTTTGTCATCTACCAAGGCCACCACGGTGACCGCGGTGCCGCACTTGCCGATGTCGTCCTCCCCGGTGCTGCATACACCGAGAAGGGTGCCACATACGTCAACACCGAGGGCCGTGTCCAAATGTCCCGTGCTGCAACATCAGTGTACGGTGCAGCCCGTGATGACTGGAAGATCATTCGCGCCGTGTCAGAAGCACTCGGTGCACCACTTCCCTACGACGATGTCGAGGCCCTCCGTGACCGCATGGAGGAGATTTCCCCCGCCCTCCGCCGATACGACATTGTCGAGCCCACCTCTAAAGAACTTCAAGCACTCAGCAAGGTCCAACTTGTCGACCAGAACAAGGGCGCCAAAGCCACAGGCGCAACGTTTCAGAAGGTCATCGAGAACTTTTTCCTCACAGACTCCATCTCGCGATCATCACCAACCATGGCGAGATGTTCGGCAGCCAAGGCCGCAAAGAACCCCAAGACGAACTTTATGGCTCCTGGATACCCTGAGCCACAAACGCACTACGGCCCGAGTGAACTAGCAGGTGCTTCCGCCTAGGATTCAGAAGTCGTTGATTTGTGGGTTCAACGTTGTGCTAGGGCATAGGTGTGTAAATAGGCGCTTCCGGCGTTCAAGCGGGTGTGTAAATCAGGAATCCAGAGTTTCTCCTGTGTGCATGCGAGTATTCAAGACATATTTGCTCCATGGCATTTGGCTGTGGTCCAGTACTATCCATATCTCACGCGTCCAACCGATCTTCCACATCAAACTCCTCCTTATCGCCAGTTGTGAACAGCGGCCTCCCCAACTCCCATTCCTTTCCGTACTTCCTCACGATCTCCTGCGCCGTACCTCCACCGAGCCATGCTGCAAAACATTCTGCGTTCTTCTTTCCCGACAATCTCACGACTTCTTCCGATTCGAACGTCGCAACCATCACCGAGCAAGGATTCAACAACGCAGAACCACCTTCGACCCAACACTTCAAATTCGGGATCACCCTCTCCTTCTTCGCCGTCAAGAACGTCGATCGGTCTGTCAGCAGGAATGCTCGATCTTCTTCAGCTTTCACGAGAGCTTGATACGGTACCAGAGGCCACGTCTCGATCCAATCACTTCTTGATTCATCCACACCAGCAGCTTTCCACAGCTTCTGCTCTTTCGCGAAAGTCGCAGATCCATCACCTCGACTGTGGAATCTGATCGGCTGACCATGGTCGGCGCTTGTGAGCGACTCTTCATCGTGGGATCGTGCAATACTCCTCAACGCAGCGCTGATACTCGAGAAAGAAGTGTCGATCGCTTTCGGCCCAACAAGAATGAAACGATCATTAAACACCCTACAGACTCTCCTCGCCCACCCTTCTGCAATCGATACATCCTCGTTAGCGGGCTCATATGTCAGCGCAACTTGCACCACATCCGCCAATAATGCGATCTGAGAATGGCGAGAATGATTCGCTACCCAGCCAATTCGAAAGTCTCCTGAGGTCTCATTGATGAACGCTTCGCAGAGACGTTGGAGCAGTCCGGTGTAGCCTGCGCCGCCGTTTCCGATGCGGAAGCTGATCGGGTTGGAAGGATCGCCGTAGACAGCCTGGTCGGTGGTGGTGATGTGTTCGAGAGGGGAGCCATAGTCTTGGACGAGCAGCCGGGAGTCGTAATGACGGGAGATCCAAGGGTGAGACATTGCAATCCTTCCATCCTGTGCTATTCCTCCTGCCGTGGCCATTTTTGTCAAGCGACGAAGGCCAGAGCGGGCGTTCTGGTCATCAGTCTGGAAACAGGAGGGTCGCAATTGGGATAGGCAGATTTGCCGTGACAGTAGCGAGACATCGATCGTAAGTCGAGGCTTATACTGTGAGCGTTGTTATTCGTACATCAAAACCGTATTGTACAGCTGAAGTGCAGCTGGCGTTTCGAGCTCAACCAGACGCCAACGCTAACCGCGCGCTCGGTTGTGCCCCAATCGTATGCCTCGCACCAGATCTGTTCAATGTCGTCCTATATTAAGCTGTTTTGATACTGTGTCGGGCTCATGACACCTCCATAGCATCGCCGTTGCTCACTCCATTCGACGCAGCGCCCAAAGTCACTCCTCCATCCTCACCAATAAAACGCTTCTCAAACTCGGAGATGAATTTGACACTCCGATTCGGATCGTAAAACAGTTGGAAGCTCCGCTGCACATCGCCGACCTCCACCTCCTTTGCTCTTCGCTTCTGCGATAGTAGTTGTGATGTCGTGATGAGATTGCTCGCGTATCGGAGGCCCGTCTCCTCTCCAATCTTCGTGAGCAATGCCAACGCATCGGGTGAGACATCGATTTCCTCTTCTTGTGCTCGCAGCTTCAGGATTTCTTTTATCTCCTCACCTTGGTATGGATGCGTTGAGATAATCACCACGCGGTCGAGAAAGTCGAGTGGTAGGCCGTGCGGGCTGCGATAGTTTGTTCCTCGGATGGTCGTTGAACCGCGGTTCGAAGCCATGATCACAATCGGTGCAAGCTCATCTTCCAATGCCCTGTTGATGAAGCTGAAGCATTCGATGTCGAGCATGTGGACTTCATCGATGAATAGTACTCCTGGGACGATTTCTGCCTTGCCCTCTTCTTTCCATTCAGCGACTTTCGTATTGATCTGTTCTCGCACTTCCGATCTGATCTCGCCCGTGTCTCCGGAAAAGAGTGCCAGGAAGCCCTGGGTCCGGCTGTTGATCACATCTATCTCGTGGAGTGAGACGGTGTGAACAGTGTCGCGACGGACCTGGAGCTCGCCATCCGGACATTGGATGAATTTCGCATCTGAGCCGACCGCATCGTAGTCTCGACTTCTTGTGTAGCTTCGACCCAGCTTCGTGATTCTGCCGCTCGCTTTGTCGATGCTGATGATATCACCCGCCATGACCTTCTCCTTTGTCATGCTGTCAATCATGCGTGTACCCATATCGTAGAGCGTCTCCATATCGGTCGTCTTCAATGTCAGTTTCCCGCTCTTGTTGTTTCCCGTCACAGACCGATCAATCTGAATTTCGACCACCTCGCCCTCAATGACTTCGCTCTCCTCTCGTATCCGCACACCGATTGATTTCCGAAAAGCCTGCTCCAGCGCCTCTGTCTTGCTCATCTCCAGACTGAAGATTTCTGAAGAAGCGAGCATTGTGAATGGCACATCCTCGCCCAGCCCTTTGCTCATTCCTATCGCAATGGCGGTCTTTCCTGTGCTTGGGGGACCAGAGATCAACACAGCACGACCAGCAATCTTTCCCTCCTTAGCCATCTGCAGGATCACGCTGGCGGCTTTGCGCGCCTGTTGCTGTCCGACCAGGCCATCGGCATTTTGCTTCGGTGTGAGCGTGTCCGGCGTCACGCCGAGACCGCGGATGTGAGAGTGAGCGGCGATGAGATTGAGGCCCTGGCGCTCCTTCGAGTCGGACACTGTGGTGATGGGCTGTCCATGTGTTAGTTGAGGGCGGTTGATCAGAGGTCTTGGTACGTACCGCAGCCATCTTGAGAGCGACGTGCGACCACCGTGCTGCGCTGCAGGTTCCAATTATATAGCAAGGCGCGAGGGCTCAGTTCAAGGGGATGGCGATATTGGGAGTGATCGTTGTTCTCAGCGAAGCGAAGTGATATCTCAGAAACACAACCTTCATCGCTTTGCTCTCTCAATCGCGAACCAAAACCGCGTCGGCGACGGAGCGGCATGATCCGCGCGAACAGCGGGCCGTTCCTTTCGGCACCTTCGCGGAAGTTTAGTCTGGCGCTTTCCACTTGTTTCAATGATAGAAGGCGACGTGACTCCACTCTCGAGACCTCACGTCGGCGGACTTGACCACGACAACAACACTCGTTTGACCGGGCGGGCGCATGTGTCCTCAGCTATTTCCGCTCATTCCGACACATCCGGCTGCGCAATAACATCGCTTACAACATTCTGCGCGACATATGTTCAATGTCGAGCCTGACAAGGGATCCCGGCGATGGCGCTCAGAAGCGTCGTGCGAGTCAATCGCCAGATTCCCATGGAGTACAACCGAAACGTTCTATGCAAAATTTCAATCCAGCAGATCCGAGGAACAAAGGTCGTGCGGCTGCGAGGGCTCCTTCAGGGACTGCAAACGGGCTCAACGGCGATGCAACACGCCGGAACTCCGACCAATTCCAAGCTTCGCGATCTTCGTCCACAGCGCCATTCGCAGGGCGAGATGTGCGGCCTGCCGATAGTGCGCCACCAGCTGCACCCACGCCTGTTGCGCAGATGGGAGGCCACGTTACGTCCCGCGCTGGCGTCAATAAAATGACCTTCACCAAATTGATGATGGAGTCTCAGTCGCAGGCCGCGACCGTCGCCATGTGCCAGATGAGCCTCAATCAAGCGGAAGCGGCCAAGACCAGGGCTCTGAGAGAATTCAAAGCGAACCAGCACAACTTCGGCGAGTTCCAGGCGATAGCAGAGCAAAAGAACACTGCCAAAGTTCGGACCGAGGAGAGGTTCCGCCTTGCCGAATATGAGCTTCAGCAGGCCATTGCTCGCCAGAAAACCATCACAGAGGAACTTTCGGAGCTCATCTTCTTGGCTACGGAGACTCCACCGCCGCCGCCGCCGCCACCACCACCACCAGTGGTCGAGCCCTCGCCGATCGCGGACGTAGTCTCGCGAGAGCAGTTTGATGGGCTCAAGGCCGAAGTATCGGAGATTAGAGATAGCCTCAAGTCTCTGCAGAGCTCCATCAGTGTTTCAGCGAACGACACAATGAGCAAGGTTGACAGCAAGATTGCCGCCATGTCACACAAGGACTTCAGCGCCGACATTGACGCAATGGCGACACGCGCGAAATTGCTCGAGCAATCTCTTCAAGAGCTCCGCTCGTCATCAGCGACAGCTTCGGAGGTTCAGGATGTCAAGTCTAATCTGAAAGCACTCGACTCCCGGGTCGAAAAAGCGGAATCGGCTGCGAAAAGCATGCCTCAGGCTGTTGCGCCAGCGGCACCATCAGCGCCGCTCGCCAATCAGAGTCTGACAGCCGTCCTCCAACGCCTGACGCAGGTCGAAGCTGACATGAGCGCAATGGCACGGGATTTGCCAGATGACATTAAAGATGCAAATACATCGACCGTTGAGGAAATGGACGCTCAAATCGAACGCTTCAGAGAGAAGTTTACCGTGGAAATGGACAATAAGCTCGCGGAGCAATGGGAGGCCTTGAGCGCCTGGCGCGACGCGATCACAGTGCTGCAAAGAAAGATGCAGACCTGTATAGGCGATCACAGCATTTTGCAAACATCACAACAAGAACTCAAAACAAACATCGATGCGCTCTCGCAGCGAACAAGTAGCGAGCATGCACCACCAATGGCGAACGGCCAGACTCCAGGTCTCCTGAGCTTTGCACCAGTCGCTCCCGTCCACGATGTTGGGATCGATCGTAATCCATTTGAGAAACATCCTGTGAATGGGACCGATGCTTCTTACAATGGGACTCATCTCGCCCACATGAAGAATGACATCGAGATGCTCAAGGAGCGCGAGAGACTGCATACGCACCAATATAGCAATCTCATCACCGACCAGGTGGTCGAGAACATGGTCGATGCCATGGCAAAGCAATACCCCGACGTCAAGAACGCGTATGCGTCCATGCAGCTTCTGATGACTGACCTCAACACACTCCGGGTCAGTACGGACAATGCGGAACATGCCATCGTCCGCATGCAGAACGATCTTGCCAACCTCAGCAACACGGTGTCGACAACGAACAGGGATTCGCGAGACCTTGCGCAACGCGTGAACAGTACGGAGAACAATACGGCGACTACCAAAGGAGAAGCCGTGAAGTTGCGTGACGAGCTGTCTGCCCTGGCGACACGCGTGGATCAGCATGCGCAAGCCGTGGAGGCCGGAACGGGTAACATGAAGCAACTTGGCGAGGATTTGCACAAGGCGTTACTGGACATTGCCGTCCTAGACGGGAAAGTGGGAATCCTGCAGGACATTCAAAAAGGTGTGACGGAGCATAGCGTTAACGGGACGGGATGATTTGCTTGAACTTGGCTCCTCGGGCGTACTGCGTGGTGATGAAAAGGAGTTATGGTCGCATTGCGGGTAGGTTAAAACTGTGCATAAGATACCCAGTCAGCGAGATGAATGTGCCGCAGGAGATGAGTGTAGCAAGGCCTGGGTCATGGCAGGCTTCGGAAGATTCGATCGACTTTGACGCGCTGGTGGAAAGCGTCTGAGGGCTACTGTACGAGAGATGCTCGCTAAATATGTATAGACCTCTGTCTACTCGCCGAAGCTTGATATGCCCAAATTTGAGCGACTAGCCAACGCCCCGCTAAAGATCAAGCATGTATACACCTTTACTTCGCCTCTTTGGCCTGCTGCTCCTCCGCCTTTGCCTCCCTCGACTTCTTCATTCTCTCCTCAGCCGCTCTCGCCATGATCTCTCTCCGACTCAACGAGCTCACGCTCCCACTGCCTCCAACTCCGCCGAGCGTAAACTCGCCTTCCTCCCAACCTCCACCATCACATTCATGGTCGTCGCTTTCCCCATCATCATTGGGATTATAAAACTCCTCTCCACCCACGCTCTTCCCGCCTCTCCTCCAATCATTCCGCTCCACCTCCGCTTCAATCTCCTTGCACAGTTTCCAGAATCTCTGATCGTGATCGCCCCAGACATTATGCGTCAGCTCATGACACAGCGTCTTGCGGATGACTTTGTAATCGCGGTATCCATCATACGCATCCGTCCGAAGTCGCAGTTCAATCACCTCGCCTCTATTCCTGTTCAAACCGAGCGTGCGAGATTGGTGCGTAGTATGTTCAGCGGGATTCATCTCCGTCAGCAGACCCACGCTAAATCCATGTTTCCGCATGGACGTTTTGATACCCGCGTCATCGCGCAGCCGTTCGAGGAACCGCAAGCTCTTTTCCGGATTGGGGAGGTATTCTAACGGCCGTATGGTGTGGAACGTGTACTGCGCCTCGTCCTGCACCTTTTTCCAATCCCTGTTACGGTTCGCGCGGACCTTTCTCCCCGCTTGCATGGCGGCTTTTCGCTTCTCGATGCGGGCTTTGCGATCGGAGATGTCGGATTCTAGCTCTGCGACTTCGGCGGTTGTGGCGCCCATGAGGACGATTTTCTTGTCGCGGAGGGTGGAGATGAGGATGGAGGGATCTTTAAAGGGAGGTTTAAGAAGGCCGGTTTTGGGCGTTATGAAGAACTTTTGGTGAGAGGGAGGGATGTGCATGTCTTCGGCGATGGTGTCGGAGAGGTCTTGTATCGTGGCGGAGGAGTCGTAGATTGGGAGTTCGATGGGGCGGTTGTGGAGGTGGAGGGTGAGGTTGTAGAGCGGCTCGAGGTTGGTCGAGGAAGGACTGCCATCGTGGGAGTGTTCACTTAGGGAGAGTGCCTCTTCATCGTCGGTGAGGTGGTCCGGCGCAAGAGGTGAGGTTGGCTGTGAGCCTGCGTGCGAAGACATGGTGAAAGTGATATCGGAGGAGTGGGTAACAGGAGTATGAAGATTTGCCAATGCACCTACGGTCCGCCTTGGTTCTTATGTCGGCTGTCTGTGTCGTGATCTAAAAAACAGATCGCCACTCGTCGTGGTCGTGGTCGTTTACATGAAAGCCTCTCGGACGTCACGCCCAACCCAACACCAACTAGTTCTAGAGTGAGCTTACAAAGCGCCGGCGTCTCCACTTCCATTGACCGCAGGCCGGATCCGACTTCAGTCTTCTTTCTCTACATCCATGTCTTTCTGGACACACTCACCAAGCCTCTCGATCTCGCTTCATTATCCTACAGAGACTTCGCTCGGCTCCGTCACGACTCGGAGGATTAAGACTGTGACCCGACGTCACCTTGGCTTCGGGAAAAACATACCATGACCATCACAAGGTGACAGACAGAAGTCCGCAATGGCATCAAACCCGATACCGCCGAGCATCTGGGTCCACAGAGACATCGTCAAGAAAACTGTATTGATGAACGGCAGTTCGTCAAGCGCGGATCGCTTCGCGCACGGTGAGCGTTCTTCACGTATCTTGCACATCCGTTCAAGCCGCATTGTCAAGTGCTTGGAATCAGAGCACTTGATCGATTCGACGACTAGGTTGATACGTGTTGTGAGCCCGCTCAGGAAGGCGGCCTCGCTATTTCACACTTGTCAAGTTACATGAACATGGGTTGCTTGGTCAGCTTGTATGCCGGGGCCCATCGGCAGACGTATCTTGGCTTGACAATCAGACGGATGGTTGAAAGAAGAGAAGCGATATTGTAACGAACGTCCATTGACGATGCTCTAGTCTCTGTCTTCATTGCCACCTCCGTCTCTCCATTCTCGTCGCGGCACTCTCTTCACACCCCGCTTCGCCTCGACGCCATCCAGTGCCACCGCATTGTCAGGCTTGGGATCGGTCCGTCGCAGCTGGCAGCCGCCAGGTTCCGTTCAGTTGCAGGCACACGAGCCATAGTTCTCACCGGTGACTTGGTCGCTGTGGCGGGCAAAACGTGAGTACAAATGGACTCGGTGCGACAGATATAGCATGAACAAGCAAGAGAAGGACCTACCATGATTTTGCGCTTGGTCGCATACGGATCTGTGTGCAACATTCAGTGCAATCAGCAGTAATGCCCGGCGTGGGGCAGTTGCACATATCTGCCTGTTGTAGTAGAAGAGTGGCATTAGCAGTTGACGTGGTAATGGTGCAGAAGAAGGAAAGGAGAATGAGAAGAGGGCAGAAGAAGAAGGAGAGAGGAAGAAGTACCAGGACGGCAGAAGGAGCCATGAGGGCAATGGGACCGATGGAGGCGGCAATGGTGAATTTCATGTTGTGTGTGTCTCGTGGCTTCAGTGCTTGGAGGTGTTGCTGGAAGAACAAGTTAGAGGTGTGGATTTCTGCCTCCTTTTATGTTTTGTCAACCGGAAGTCGTCATTGTGCCCTTACCAGGGACGACTGTGCAGACGCAGAAACGGCAATTAATGCCAGCCCAGGGCATTGTGTTCAGAATGGATCGCAGGTCCACGGATGGCACGGAATGACGAGAACTCCAGGAATCCACCTGAATACCTTCATGGATCCCGTTGCGATGAATTTCGGGCTTTTCGACTGCGCGGCCAGACGATGTCTGTTCCCAGCCCTCTGCCTCTGTGCAGATGAAGACAGCGATGGTGAGCATCATGTGATCGTGTGTCGTTGCTTGCGGTATGATCGAGAACGCTTTGCGGTTTGATTGAATGTGGTCTGAGGTTTGGAGGTCTTCCTGGATCAAGGCGGAAGAGGTCAGACGAGCAACCTGCTGTCGTGCACTGCGCTTCGCCCGCCTCGAGCGAGTCGGTCATGGAAGGAGCATGTTGTCGCTGACAGGGCCTTGGAATGACACGACCATCCGCAGCAACCTGTCAGGAATATCAATTGCTGACGGCAACCTTATCGCTGTCTCCACTGACATCGACAGTACCGCGACCTTGTTCGACTTGGAGGTGAAGTTGACGTTGTTTCCGGGATGCCAATACTGAACCTTACGTTGGGAACAGAAGGCAACGTTCTGTACCGGATCCAGGGTGCGAATACATCAGGATGCCGACCTTCTCCGCAAGGCAGGGATATTCTCGAACAGCAATTGCCTCTGGGTAATTTGGCGTGAGATCTTCCTGGGCGTGAAGCTCCGCCGGTATACCAGCTCAGCCTCGCGTAAAAGTACGTGAGCATACCACGACGCGTAGCCGTACAGACACGTTAAAGTGTCAGAGCATGAAGGTGTCAAGTTACGTCAGGAGAGGTCACTTCAGAGGCCTACTGTCAGGTCAGCATGACGCTTCATCAGCAGGTATGTGCTTGTGTAGTAGACTTGTCTGCAAAAAGTGCAGAAATTCGCATAATTGGTATCACATAACGTCGTTGACAATGTCCCAGCAGTGTCACTCTCTTCCGATAAAGTACTGTCTCTTTCTTGCCACTGATCTGTTCCTCAAACCTTGCCAATCGCTGGGCCTTTGCTCCGTTGGAATACCCTCGTACTTCCGCCAGATCCAGAACGATGATGCATCGCAGCGAGCGCAGTAGTCAACATGAAGGCCAGACTACACGGCAGCGTTAGCCCATCTTCCTCTTACCATCTGCACAAGGAGATCTCTCGACTCACCACTCCATCGCTCCAAAAGCCGTAGCAGCCCTCGCCGCCGTGCACACACTGCCAAAACACACCCTCTTACTCAAGAAGATCGCCAGCGCAACCGTTCCCGCGATCCAGAACATCGTCGTCAGAGCTTCGACCACGAGGAGACTCATCTTCGCCCACTTGCTGCGTTCCAGAAATCCCAAGAATGGCGCGAAGCTGAGGTACAGTAGTGCCAGTAGCGCCCAGATGGCGCAGAAGAGGAGGAAGTTGACGGAGGCGGGAGACATGGAGTTCCAGTAGTGAGACCACCAGAAAGCGACTGGAAAGAGGCGGTTAGCATCTGCATCTTGCGTGCTCTCGTGCTCGCGAAGCTGGTGTGGGAACGAGTGGCTTACTCCATACTGTGAGGCCGAGGACTATACTCGCGAAAAGAGCTTGTGCCGCACGGAGGATGAGCACCACGAGGCGGTTGTCCAGGAGGCCCATAGTCACTGTATCTTGACAGCTCTTCGAGTATTGTTCAGCTGAGGACAGATCAAGCCACTCGTCGGGACCAGAATGTAGTCCGAGGTAGACTGGGGAGGTTGGGCCAGAAATCCTTCTTTTCGCGCGTCTGTCACGAATGGAGGTCTGAAAAGTCGCGTTGGAATGCAAGCTTGATATCTCCAGTTCCTGTAGAAACAACACGCAGAGGTAGAGGTAGAAATAGAAGCAGGAACAATTAGAAATAGGGCGAAACAGAACGCCTGTTCAAAACCCGATCGTTACCTCCAAAGCATGGATCTTGAGATCTCACTCCCCGTCATCTCTGATCCGCGTCGCGAGATGGCGTACCTACTAGGTCGTTGATGGTTCTAGACGTGACGTCTTGTTACCGCCATGGCATTGAAGAATCTGAGACTGTGGCATCGATGTGGCACGGCATGGTTGCGACGAGATGTCGCTGCTTTTGTAATGTATTGCTCGATGGGATGTTGATGCAACGTTCGCAAGCGTGAGTTGTCCAAGGCCACTGGTCGGCGTTGGTGAACGTGGGATCTGAAACGGCAGGGGTTTGGAAGCTGAAACGCGGTCTTGGGACGTTTCTGACCTGTCTTTGCAATGGTCCTGAAGGTTTCTCCTAAATTTTGCGGTTAAGAGGTGGCTCTGCCGCGGTCGTTCGAGTATTGTAATGCTATCGAATGTTCGATGCGATCGTGCCCAGCCATCGAACAGCAGCAATCATTAGAAGGACTTGGGCCTTGGAATTGTCGAGAAATCGAGGCTTGGAAAATGTTTGAGCATACAACAAAAGTCGGAATCCTTATTCCTTTATCCAATCTGATATCGATCCTTCCTCAATCTGAACGACATGTTCCAATACAATGCTCTGGGTCACATCTTTGCCTCCCCTCAAATTGTACACGAAACATAATCTTCCCTCCTGCCTTCCAAACCCTCTACAATCTCGCCTTGGGAGCCGCGGCGTTGACCTCGACGTACATCTCGTCGATGAGATTGCGGTACATCTTCGCTGTTTGAGGACGCTTGAGTTTCAATCTGTTCACACAGCACGTCAGCATATCTTCCCGAACCTTCACACGATCAGGATAGACTTACGTAGGAGTCAACAACTCATTCTCAATCGAAAACGGCTCCAACATCAACCGCACAGCGCGCACATTTTCCCAGTTGTTGAACTTGGCCTTCTTGCCCGTCTTGGCCAGGTCCCGCAAAACCGCCTTTTGGACCTTGACTTCTCCCGCCGCCGCCTCAAGCGCCTTCAAATCCGTCGCGGGGATCGAGCGACCCAAGACACCACTTACAAACGCGGAGAACAAATCCGGCTGGATACCGAAGACGGCGACCAAGTTCGCTTGCGATGAATCGCCGTGCACGTATGCCTGGCCGAGGTAGGGGATATTGCCGAGGTAGACATTCTCGATACGCTCTGGTGATACGTATTCGCCCTGAGCGAGCTTGAGGACGTTCTTCACGCGATCGATGACGTGTATCCGGCCGAGCTCGTCGATGGAGCACACATCTCCCGTTCGGAACCATCCGTCGTCCGTGAAGGCCTTCTTGGTCTCGGCCTCGTTCTTGAAGTACTCCTTGAAGACGGTCGGACCGCGGACGAGGAGCTCACCGCGTGCGTGAGGGAAGTCGGTCGAGTAGTATTCCATGCTGGGCACATCCATCAGGCAGACTTCGGCAGCAGCGGCGACGGCTCCGCAGTTTCCGGCGGTGAAGTCGCCTGCCAGCTGGGCGCAGGTGATGGCGTAGGTTTCTGTCAGGCCGTATCCTTGGGCAAGGGTGTTGGCGAAGACGACGCGGAGGAATTGGTGGAGAGATGGGTCGAGTGGAGCGGACCCGGAGACCATATGTCTGGCGCGGTCAAGGCCGAAGGCAGCTGACACCTTCTTGGCCCAGATGCGGTCGTAGAAGAAGTGCTTGTTGGTCGCTTTGTCAACAGGTGCGTTGGTGAGGTTGTTCAGCTTGGCATCGACAATGTGTCGCGACATGGAGCCCTTGAAGCCGGGCGCCTCCACTGTGGCGGCTTTGATGGCACCTCCGAAGCGGTTGAACAGTCTTGGTACGCTGGTGAATGTCGTCGGGCGGAGCATCTTGATGTCGTCGACCAGCTCGAGAATCTCGCCGTGGAAGTAGCCGATCGATGTCCCAGCCCAGAGCGCGGCATGCTCGGATACGCGCTGGAAGATGTGGGCGAGTGGCAAGTAGGAGCAGATCATATCAGCCTCGCCCTGTGGAATGAGGGTAAGGGAAGAAGAAGTGGCTGAAACAGCGTTGGCGTGAGACAGCATCACACCCTTGGGGTTGCCAGTCGTCCCGGAAGTGTAATTGATGGTGATGGTGTCGAACGGGCGCGGTGGGTGGTATGGTCGCGGAGACTTCACACCGGACGCCTCAACATCGCGCATGTCGTGCACCTGGATACCGGCCTGGTCGCCCAACAACCGCAGAATGTCCAGCTTGGACTGACCCGGGCGATCGAGTTCGGAGTATAGCGGATCAAGAGAGATCACCATCTTCAAGGAAGGACATCTCGGTGCCAACTTCAACAGCGTGGGAATGTGCGTGATGGACGAAGCCACACAGGTAAGACCCGCATGGTTGATGATGTACTCCGTAGCATCCGGTCCGAGAGTGTCATACAGCGAAACGGTGAACAGCGACTGCGACATGCAAGCCAAGTCGGTGATCTGCCACTCCGGCCTGTTCTGGCACCACAGACCAATACCGTAGTACCTTCCCATGACACCAATCTGCTCGTGCAAGTTCACGATTCCCGCACCAAAGTTGGCCCTGCGCTGCCGCACTTCCGCGTACGTCTGCCAGATGTATCTCCCCCAAGCCTTCTTCACTGGGTCCCATGGTCGGTGGCCGAGACATTTGCTGTTGGGCACGCGCGCGGCGGACTGCTCGAAGAACTCGTGTGCGGTGGTGACCTCGCTGTCTACGGTGGTAAGCACTCCTTCGGCCTGTCTCCAGTGACGGTAGATTGGAGATCGGCCCTCGAGCTTGGTCCCGACAACAGGGACGGAGTACGGAGCGCCGGGTGGAGGAGGAACTCCGATCGCCCTCGCATTCTCGAGAGCTACTGCCATGATGCTTGTATGATGTGGTTTCTATCTCTTTCTATAATGTTGTATGCGATGCGCAAGATCTGCCACGAAATGTGTAGATGGCGAGTCGATGTGAGATTCAAGATGGTACGAATCTATCGACTCTATCGAGATATATCAGCTCCTGTCCGGACTCGTCGAGATCAGCATCGCATGCAAAGCTTACAAGTCAAGTCAGATCTCGAGTGCGTTCAAGGCCCGGGCGGCGTTCCAAGGAGCGATGGGCGGAGAGCGCGAGAGCGGCGGAATGGAGAGACCTGATCAAGCTTACGTATAAGAATGTCGAGATATGAGATCGTCCCACGGAGGTAGAGAAGACGGAGGAAGAGACAAAGCTGCTACAAAAGCTGAAGTCATTTGGCACAGTACAGTCCGGCCATCTTTCTGGACTCGGACGCGAGCCGAGGCATGCGATCCTCAGGTCATCCTAGCGCCAGACTCCACGACAACGACAAGAACTTGGCACTTGATTGCTGATTTGACTGCGATTGCATGCGAATATGAAGCGCCAGGAAGGTTCAGCATGGAAAATACTACAACCCCATCTATAGGTACAACAGCAATGTTGTGTTCGTGTCCCAAGCCGACCATGGGACTTTCACATGTCTGCAACACAGCAGCGTGGGACACGGCGAGCCGCGTTCGTCCGTCTCTTGCCGGAAGTCTATCGCGTGTCGTACTTGCACACGCTCGGAGGCTTCCGAACGCGAGGCAAGCTACGCACGTAGGACGAGTGTCCGTAAGACTCCTGGACGTGGACGTCGGAGGAGAAATTTCCAACTCCGAGACGGCACTGTATATGCTGTGAGATGACCGCGGAAAGAGCGATGTCGTGCCGGAACTACGACAGATTCGCGGCTTCACCACGGGACGACGAGGCCACGATTCGTTCGCCTGCACGAGATGAACAGCTTCTCTTGACCCTGCTATCCAACCCTACATTCAACACCAACGGGTATATCTCCTTTTCCTCCTCTCTTCTTGGCTCCTCCATCTCTCCTCCTCGCATAAGACATCTTCCTCTAGACAGTCGGGTTCGTCGGAGCGTTCGCATCGCCGGTAACATTGGCGTTGTCACTGCCCTGCTGGCTAGGCTTGGTCGCAGCAGACTTGAAAGACTGCTCGAAGTCGGCGATGATGTCGTCGATGTGCTCGTTTCCGACCGAGATGCGGATGAGGTCCTGCACACAGAACATTAGCACGAAATCGTCCTCACAGCCACCGTAGATCAACTCACCTCAGTCACACCACTGCTAATCTTCTCTTCGTCACTCAGCTGCTCGTGGGTGGTGGTCCACGGGTGGATAGCCAGCGTCTTGGAGTCTCCAACATTAGCCAAGTTGGAGATCAGCTTGAAGCCGTCGACGACCTGACTACCGGCCTGCTCTCCACCCTTGACACCAAACGACAGAACACCACCGAATCCGCGTGGGAGATACTTCTTCGCAATCTCGTGGGACTTGTGGCTCGCCAGACCTGGGTAGCTGACCCATGCAACATTCGGGTTCTGCTCCAGCCATTCCGCCAGCTTCTGAGCGTTCTGAGCATGACGCTCGCACCGCAAGCTCAGAGTCTCGATTCCGAGGATCAGCTGCTGCGCTGCGAAGGGGTTGAGGGCCGCGCCCAGATCACGGAGAATCTCGACACGCAGGCGAATGGCGAACGTGATGGCGCCAAAGGTGTCGAAGAACTTGAGTCCGTGGTACCCGTCGGACGGCTCGCTCATTTGTGGGAAGCGCTTGCGGGCATCTGGAGTACCCCAGTCGAATTTGCCGGAGTCGACGACGATTCCTCCAATGGTGGTGCCGTGTCCGCCAATCCACTTCGTCGCGCTGTGCACGACAATGTCCGCGCCGTGGTCGATGGGACGGCAGAAAAAGCCTCCCGCACCAAAGGTGTTGTCGACGATGACCGGGATGCCCGCATCGTGGGCGATCTTTGCAATGGCCTCCAAGTCGGGGACATTGTAGCGAGGGTTGCCAATGGTCTCGAGGTAGATGGCCTTGGTCTTCTCGTCGATGAGCGGCTTGAAGTCCGCCGGGCTGTCGCCGTTCACGAACTTGGTGTGGATGCCGAGTCGTGGAAAGAAGACCTTGAGCTGGTTGTAGGTGCCGCCGTACAGGTTGGATGTGGAGATGATGTTGTCGCCGGCTTGTGCGAGGTTTGCAATCGCCATGAATTGGGCGGCCTGGCCGGATGCCGTCGCCACAGCTGCTACGCCGCCCTCCAGAGCAGCCACTCGCTTCTCGAGAACGTCGACTGTTGGGTTCATGAGACGGGAGTAGATGTTGCCAAACTCCTTGAGGCCGAACAGCCTCGCACCGTGGGCGGAGTCATTGAAGGTGTAGGATGTGGTGGCATAGATGGGTACGGCGCGAGACTTGGTTGTGGGATCGGGTTCTTGGCCTGCGAGGTGGATGTCTCGGTCAGGGACAATCTCAAGAAATATTGTTGAAGCTGTCAGAGCGTACCTGCGTGCAATTGCAGGGTCTCAAACCTCTGGGTTGGAGCTTCGTCACTCATTTCGACGACGACGACTTGTTCTTCGATTTGTTGGAGTCGGGATGCTGCGGGAGAGGGAATCTTGGGCAAAATGTCCGAGCAAGATGAAGAGAAGATGAATTGCAACGAAGATTACGGTGAGAGAATTTTTATTTCCCTTGTTGACGCTCGTTCGGGCGTCTCCCAGCTTGGGAGCAATGGCACAATATTAGGCGTGGCCCCGCCATCCTCTACCCCGCGATTGCGTGCTGCTGTCGACTTTTTGACACACGACTGTCAACGCCGATCATTGGTTAAATCTCACTGCTGGGAGAGGACGAGGATACTCGGGAATGGTCTTGCAAATCGTTGGGATCGACATCTGCCACCTCTGAAGGGCGTTCGACCAGGTGACCATCCGCATGGCCAGTAAGACAAGACGGGATCAAGACGGGATGGAGTTGTGCGGGTACTGCAGGCGTCTGCTCAGGATAGGCTACGCATGAGCAGGAAAGCAGATTCACTGGTCTGTACGATCGTCGTTGTACCCTCTACGCTCCACCGTCTGCATGTTTGGAGCACGTCAACAATGGAGAGTTGTTCGAGATCGTTGATTGAACGAGCATTACACATTCCCTGGCCATGCCCCCGGCTGGCCCGATTCCCTGGTCGATGCCGTATCCGGTCGAGACGAAGAAGCCACGGACAACTCCTCGATATAGACCCTAGAGATGCTCATGCCACGGACGATCTGAACAGACTGTCCGGCACTTTCGAAGTAAGTCGCACATGAGACCGTCTTCCCGCCGGCATCAGGTCCGCTTGCATCGCCGTCAGTCGGTTGGGGTGAGATCTCGACGACTGGGAGGGCATGTCTGCCTGGCCTCAAGGGTATCAGAAGCACACTGATTGTCTTCAATGGTTCATCTCCCAACTTCATGTGGCGGCGTCGTTGACCACCGACTAACCACGTATCGGGATTTGCTCCAATATCGACCACGAACGTCGAGTCGTCCTCGTCTTGGCCGTGCAGCTTGACGCGCGGTACGTTTGGAAATATACTCCTAGCACTCCAGTCCTTCGTGTGCTTGATTTGCAGGTCCGCCTTGATGGGTGCGCCTATCTTGAAGATCGGAGGGTATCCCTCGATCAGAGGCGGAGTTGGCGGCAGTGTCAGAGCGGCGCTGAACACAACATCCAGATTGGGCACTTCCACGGAAATTGTGATCCTGTGCGCCATGGCTGCTTTCGTCGCGGTCTCGCGCACTGTCAAAACGCTGTGCTGTATGTGCCAACTCCTAAGCCATGCTTCGAGCGCATGCCGAATGCTTTCTGGGAGAGTTCGAATGAGCTCCCACCAGCCCACGGTCTCGTAGTCTGGTACTCTGACCTCTCCGATGACGGCAGCCATCTCAAGATCCGAGTCTTGAATGGACTGCTGAAGGCGTTCAATCACTAACGGGAGCAGCAGGCGTTGCAAGTTGGAGAAGGCACTCTGCTCAAGGCCTTCCAGGAATAGCTCGCGAAGGCAAGCCACGAGCAGTTCGTCTGTTTGCATATAGCATAGGTCCAAAGCAAGGGCAGCATCCTTCTTTGGAGTGACGCTGTCCACTGGCGGTTTGCGTGAGATCTTGTACACAAGCTTGGACGGGTGCGATCTATACACAGCGAGGGGCAGAGGAAGCATTAGAGGCGCCTCGACGGTGTACACGGCGGAATCGCTAAGTCGTGCCTCCAGGATAGACAACGGTGTTCGTGCGCGTACTGTAACTTTCGAGTACAGAGCATCCAGATGAAACACGTCGTCCACGTCCACATCGAGAGGCAGCTCGTTAGAGATCTTGAAGGGCTGCAAGAACGTAAAAGTGTCTTTGTCGGTAGTGTAGCGTACCTCGAGCCGGACTGCGAGTTCCTTGGTCGCCTGTTCCACAGAGTATGGTATTTGGACAGACGCAGAAGCGTGGGCTTCAAGCGATCCGAAGTGCAACTCGCCAGTCTTGTTGCCTGGACTCGAAGCTCGATCGATGCCGCTTGCAATGATGTCTGCCAACCACAAGCGTAGACCAGCAGTTGCTGGCTTCAGTCTAACTTCAAGGCTTCGTACAGCATCGCGTCCAGCTTCAAGCGAGATTTCGAGGTGTCGACGTTTGTCAATATGAACAGTCCTCGAGCGTCTGACATTGGCGCTGAATGCATTCGCCGACGGATATACGAAAACAAATGGCGGTGTCTTGGCTGGAGTGACGACAGGTGGTCCGGTACCTGTGAGGTTCAACACCAATGCAGTCGGCTCGGGTCGCACCTCATCCACAAAGCGAAGTTTGTTGGCACTCACCACAATCTTGTCGACCAGATACGGGCCATACGTCACCATCGTCGTCTTGACTGAAATATCATTCC
The DNA here is from genome assembly GCA_000983655.1 of Zymoseptoria brevis. NCBI lineage: Eukaryota > Fungi > Ascomycota > Dothideomycetes > Mycosphaerellales > Mycosphaerellaceae > Zymoseptoria > Zymoseptoria brevis. The sequence goes on along the minus strand of JYJE01003046.1, from coordinate 114,757 downwards.
GACCCACTACGAGTTTGACGGGACCAGCATCACTTCTCAGCCAGATTTCGGACCCCGGGTCGTCTGCGCTCACCAAGTGAGCAGCCACTTCATCCACTTGTAGCTCCTCATCAAGGACGTTCGTGAGTTCGAACGATAAGCTGAATCCATCGGAAGCAGACTCATGCCTCAACTGCGGATTGAGGCGCAAATCGCAGAAGAAGTGTCCCATCCGATGAACACTATCATCTGGCAGGACTGCAGAAGCTTCCACGGCGTTGGGCCAGACTTCTGAAGCATCGGCCATTGAATCGCGGGTGGTCCGAACGCCTGCGCGAGAACGAGGGACTTTGTGCTCCAAGCGTCTGGCTGCTATTTTAGATAGAAGTAGAAGAGCGACTCGTGTGTAATCGGCATTGCGCTCCAGATGCTTCAGACATTTGCAGTAAGAGCTGAGGGTGTCGAGATCCGTGGAGGCCCAGCTATCCGTTTCCGTGAGGTTCACGATGCTCTCAAAGTAGGACGCAGCTTTTTCATAGTTCCCTTGCTGACACTCGAGAATCGCGAGATCACCCGTCAACCTTTCGACAAATTTGCTTTGTGTCGCTGTGAAGTAGTGTCGGATGGCCAGCTTTGTCAAGTGCTCGAAAGTGGCTTCGAAGATTTTCTGAGTGCGCAGTGCGCTCCGCAGACTTTGTCCAAGAATTGTAGAGCTCGATGTTGCATTAACGTCAGCCATCTCGGCCTCATTATGAAGATCCACATCTTCGAGCCTTCGTTGCTTCATACACCCCGCCGACTCCCAGCCAGCATGCCATCCGTGTAACCTCGCGACCTGTTCGAGCATCTTACGACGGAGAAGTATCAGTTCCGCGCGATATGTAGCGAGCTCGGCCTGACCTGGCAGGCCACCCGGGTGCTTCAATTCAAACCCTGAGCTCGATGGCGGTCTGTCACCTTGACTTCTTGCTCGAGACAACGGATGTACAGGTTCCTGCGCAAGCTTTGGGCGTGATAGACTGGCCGTCCGCTGCGGATGCGTATTGGCACCCATTCCAATGCTGAGATCGGCACGTCTGGGAGTCCCATTCGTGAGCGTCGACGTGTCAGGCCCGTCGCGATGGGTGAGCTTCAGTAAGGCAGGAGCTGCTGTCTGCTCGAGTACCTGCCCAGCCACTGCCCAGATCCACGAGCAAACAATGCTTTCAGTTTCGGTAGGAGCGTAACTGGATTTGCCTGATCTGATACTGAAATGTGTGTTAGCAAACGACATCAACATCGACACACTGCAATTACCTACCCTGCAACAATGTCGCGCCTCAAAGTTCTGGCCGCGTTGTGGATGAAAGTCGATGCACGCCAACAGAGCTCTGAGGTCAAAACGAGATCTTCACCACCCTCTTCACTCGGCCTCGCGCCCAATTCAACACGCACCGATTTCGCGTTAGCTAGTCGCAATACCAAGACTTTCTGTCTCGAGAACAAGTAGCAAATGAAGTCAAAAACAGAGATGTTGCTGCGCACAATGCTATCTCGATAGTCCTTGCTAAAAAGAGTCGCTGCGTCGTTATTCGTGTTCATCGTGTCGTCGTGTGCATCATCAGTACTTTGTGTGGGACTCCCAAGAATGCGGGCTTTGATGTCGTCGGTAAAGGGTGCAAAGCTCGTCGCTGTCCCTTCAGCCCGGCCTGCAGCAATGTCCCGTATGATGGACTCCAAGCCGAGCGAAAGCTCATCGTAAAGAGCTAGAGCATCTTCAACCAGGCCTATGCTCTCAAGCGCCTTGGCCAGCCCTTCCTTGTGGATGAAGAAGGTACAGAAATTCCAGCCTGGCAGAGAGCGTCGAGCTTCTTGCTCCGCGATGTCGGCCTCGTAATGGCGCACTCGTCGATCGAAGGGCGCCAGGATGAGCGTCTTCAGTTTCGTGATTACATCGTTCCATGCATTCTCGCGCTCCTGTACGGACTCCTCGAGGGTCGTTACGCCATCCAGAAACGACACCAGATCTGCCGGTATCCTTTCCTTGACCAGTCTGATCTGCGAGACACGGTCCTGGGCGGCCTTGCCGGTCTCATTGAAGTCTGCGCGCAGTCTGTCAAAAACTGTCCGTGTGTTCTTGCCAGGCCACTTTGGACCACCTTTCCGCTCCTTCAATTCATCCGGGTCGTTTGAGCTCTCCCGCCATCTTGGTTCGCTCGCCGCAGCCGTGCCAGGTATAACCACATGCAGTATCATCCACTCGAACGCGTCGTGATCATCCCGCTTCCCACTCGCTGTGACGTTGCCGCGAATCCACTCCCGTATTCTTTGGCGATCGTTCTCTTTGTATGCCTCCTTGTCATCGCATCGCAGAATATAGACCTTCAAGTAGGGACTCGTCCTGAAGCCTGGAATTTGATGCCGCCTCTCCTTCGGCACAATCTTTCCACCACTCCGAACGATATCAAGGCTGTTCGGACCATTGGAGCCATGTCGAGCGAGCTCAGGCCGGCCATTCTGTGACGCAGTGTCCGCAACGAAGTCGACGTGGAGGGAACGAATCTGGCGCAATGGCCTTGGAGGTGAGTGCCAATTGAGGTTTCGAAGCGGTAGTCGAGAAGCAAGGTCTGGCAACACTAAAGGGAAAAGTCCAGATGGGTCATGATATTCCACTGCGAGCGCTTAGCTTTACCATCGCCGTGGGATATGCTGCCCATGACACCGCCGGACGGCACAAACCTGTGACTTTGCTGGAGCTCAGGGTGGTGCTTTCCATGTCCACGCTCGGTGAGCTTAGTCTGCAGCATCGCGCTTATGTTGATTCGAGCTCGCTCATGTGTGGGAACCAATAGCAAAAGTTTCTAGCTTGTGCAGAGCATGTGAAGTATTCAGGGTTGATTGTCGCAAGAATGTGGTACCTTTCATGGTGGTTCCTGGAGCAGGTGCGCATTCAGTAGCTCCGGATTGGCCCGAGAGCGGCCGAACTTCACGTTGTCGTTACATCAACTTTCAACGTCAGACTTCTTTCACTGCACATCGCAAATCGCATCGACCGGCCACAATACCTTCAAGGAGCAACTGCAGATCGCCTTCGGACTTAGCACTCTTTCGCGACTCATTACGACCGACACTATGCAGCCTACACTCGCCCGCATGGTACGGAAACACTCCTTTCGATCAACCTTGAAGTAAACTGATATTAATGGACTTCAGACTGGTGGAGGATACTTGGGAAAGGATGGACGAAGTGGAGTAACGCCGTGGAGACAGCCCGTTACATACGAGACGTTCCGTAGCAAGTATGGTCCTCAGTAAGTCCTTGAGTTTTGGTCGCGAGTAATCGAGGCCGCGACTGATTCCTGGCTAGGTACAAGATCCCATACACCTTCTACGGCATCACTACGCAGCACATTCTCCGCGTCGGACAACTTGCGGGTGGTTTCGGTCTGGCCGCCGGCATCTTCGCCATCTACTTCTTCGACGGCATTCCAAAGGTCCAGAGAGGTAAGATTTACACTCCGAGGAAATCTTCAGAGACATGACTAATACGGCGATAGACATCCTCGACAAGGTCCCTTTCATTCGAAGCTTCTACAACAAGGAGATCCCGCCAGAGGACAACCCGTTCTAAGCGGATCGCATCGCATGAGCTGCATAGAAGTGGCTGTAAATAAGAGCATGGCGCGTGTACTCTAGACGGATCACAGAAGACAACACCTTCAAAAGAACCACCTTCCAAAGATAACACCATCAATTCTATGATCACCCTATCATATTTCTCGCAAAGACGAAATCACGTGACGTGCTGAGATTCGAGGGGAAGAGGAATACAGGCAGGCGCATAGCTATGCTAGCAGGCATGGTGCATTGGCGAGCAGCTAACGTTCTAGACGTGCTAAACAGTCATGCATCTACGTCGGCAAGTCGTGTAGGTACAGTCGTAGCTGATGCTGAACAGGCGTACAAGCAGTTCTAGCTGTCCCGCTACTCGTGTCCCAAAAAGAAGCGGCAACATGCGGGTGGAGATGCAGAGCCGCCGCTGCTCTGACCTTGCCATCGCATTTGTCTCGGCTCAGAGGCATCATCATTTATAATCTATCGCTTTTTGCCCTTTGTCTTGTCTAAGACTTCCACCCACCGCTTGTCCACACCTCTGCGCTCCAAAGCCTTGACTACAGTATCCTTCTGCGGACCCTGCACCATGACTTCCATCACCTCACGCTCGTTCTTCTTAGACGCCCCTGCAAGAGGCTCAACGCTCGTTGAGCCTGCGCACGTCTTCCGCAACTCATCTGCAAGTGGTCGTGCATTGATGTGATAAGCCTCCAGACCTGAAACTTTGGTGACAGTCTTGTTGCCGCTGCGTGTTTCTAGCGTGATGTGAATCTTGGGCGGCGCGCCACTCTTGGCTTTTGCTTCTTCGCCGTTCCTCACAATCGTGTACGATGTGGCCATGGCGTGGAGTATGCGGTCAATCAGAGCGTCTCGTGGCACGGAACCCTTGGCCACGACTTCCTTGTCCAGTGATCCGCTGCCATCGAAAACAGAGTTGGCGAGGGTAGGATTGAGCTTGGCTAACCTTTTGTTGGTTGCTGAGATCAAGTTCTCGGACTCCAGATACGCAGCCACCAGCTCGCGGACCTCAGGCGGCGTGTAGTGAGACTTGCGCGAATTTGACGCATCGAAAAGTGGCTGTAGCTTGGATGAAGGACGATAGCTCAGCATGACTTGCAGCTTTTGACCAATAGAGTCGTCTGCCGCATCAGCCCTGTCGGCCTCCCCTTTGCCATTCGGCGCTCCTCCACCGGCTTCCTTCTTCGGAACACGGTACGGCTTGAAGTTCACAATGGTCGGGTCTTCGAAGTCGATGTCCATAATGACAGTCTCGTTACCATCTTTGTCTTTGCATTTCAGAATCTTCGCCTTGTCCAAGGACTTGACGAATCGCTTGATGGTTTTCCACGATGTCTTTTTGATCTGCAGTTGTGTATTGAGTTCGGGTGTGAACGTCGGTAAGAAAGGCTGGACCAAAGCTGACATGATGAAGGATTGAGACAAGGGAAAGACCAAACCGTAGTTCGCCGTGTTTGGGTTGGACGTCTTGTGTGAGTGCACCCCATACAGGAATGCGTTGCGGAAAGCGTCGTCGATCTCCTTTTGTGAAAGCTCTTCCTTTTCGGCCGGTATCTGGTCATCCTGCTGCCCGTCGCGACCGCCATTGCTTGGAGCGGGATGGCCTCCACTCTCCAGAGACACCCCTCCGCCCTCTTCGTCGTCTTCCAGCTTCAATGCATCCACTTTCTCTGTCAAGCCACGTTCTTCTAGCACTTTGGCCCAACCTTCAATCTCGTCCGGAGGCTGTTGCCCTGGCCGACTTGCCACGCTATAGCTCCACAGCTCATCTCCAACCCAGTGCATGTTTTCAACAGCATGACCCTTGGCGCCCTGTACTTTGTCCAATGCACACACATCGATCGCGCAGAACCCCATTGCCATTGGTACAGTAGGCCGGTCCGTACTGGCAATTGCTACGATGGTGTCCTTCTTCGCCTTTGGTGGAAACGGTGGTCCTGCAGCGAGTCCTGGGGTCATGAGGTCGGCACCTCCCTGTAATTTCTGCATTACGAACTCGTGGGTATGTACTAACGGGACAACATTGGGGTTTCTCCATAGTGTGTATATTGATGGGTATATCCTCCCTTCGATTTGAAACCACAACACTCTTGCTTCGTGTTCATCTTGGCTGCCAACATACAATGTCCCAGAAGCCTGCCTTAGGTCGGGACCATATGTCGTCAAGAAGCGACATGACTGGGTGTTTGCAGGTAGTAGAGTGTTGCGCAAAGTTGTCCGAGCTGCTGTCGCTTCAGCTTTCTGTTCGGGCGTTTGGCTGTCGTCTGCATGTTGGAGGTCGAGCTCGTAGTCCTGGATGATTTGGTCGGCTAGCTTGCGGCGGTCTGAAGACTTGAGGTTGGCGAGTGGCTTGATCGTGGGCTTCTTCTTGAACATTGTGGAATTGAGGCGAGCGGATTGTCCAAGGTAAGTTTTGTCAATGTTGTCTCGAGGCAAGCTACCAATTTACGGCACGCACGTGTCAATGCGGGGATCATGACGATCATCAGCGCGACCAGATGGGCGGGTCCCGAGTCCTCTTTACTCCTGTTTCCCAATCTACATACTTCATGTCTACCACACAAGACATCACAGCACCATGAGGAAGAGGAGCAACATTGTGAGCCATCGCACGATGTATCGCAGCATCCCGTGAGACAGGCGCTTACTGCCGCTCGTTTGCGCCGCGGCATAGTCTGGGCGTCCTGGGCAGGTGCTGGGCATTATGCTACAATGCTGGGCACTTTGTATAATAGCCTTGATGGACGCCATGTGGTGAGTCTACTGGGACTGACGGAAGCTGGTCTTCAGCGCATAGGAGCACAGTACTGCTCGTGACTTCTGGCGCTAGACCTATCAATTTGAACGCACCTGCTTCCGAAGACTCTTTCAAAGAGCCACCGACTAAGCTACTGGAGGCTACTATGGCAGCCCTGAGAGCACTGGAGACGACGGAGCTTCTGGAGATGGTCCTTCTCAATTTATCGCTCAGAGGGCTGTTCAGCGCACAACGCGTTTGCAAGACCTGGCACGAGGCTATCCAACACTCGCCTCAACTCCAACGACGCACATTTCGAAGTGGTTGTCTGCAACACCGGACGCAGCTGAAGACGATCAGGAACGACGGCGTGTACGACGACAGCAGGTCTCGCGAACAACGAACGAAGCATACCTCATTGCCCATGCCAGTACGGCTGGCCGATGGAACGACACGAGCCAAGGCAATCGTGTATGCGGATGTGACCTTCAATCCGGTTTTTCCATCGGAAGAAAACACCATTCGCTTCCTGAGCAGTCAGCTCCAAGCAAGTGGACCCCTGGCGGCGTCTTGGGCGGATATGTTCCTCACTCAGCCGTCGTGTACATACGTCCATGTGAGCATCTACTACACGAAGCGATTGCCTCGAAGCATAGCCACTGGCTGGAGAAACAAGTCCTCGACCATGGGAACCTACCTCGTGGAGGTGCGCAGGGACAGTGGTGTCAGGGCGCGGGATGTGTTGGAGGAAGCCAGGCGTTGTTCGCCTGCGAAAGCGGTGGTTCATTTCCATAGAATCGACATGTTTGTGCCAGGGGTATCGAAGAAAGCGCCGTGATCGGTGAGCAGGAGACTGATCAAACCTGTAGTTAGCGGAATGGCGACAAGGAATCGGGAATGCTTGAGCGAGATCCGAAGCCCAGGCTGTTTGGACAGAATTACATGCAAACGGCGCGGTGCCGCAACCGACGCGTAGCTCATGAGTAACGACTTGTCAATGGTTTTTGATTTCCTCACCTCGCTGATTATTCGTACCATCAACTTTTGATCTTGTAAGACGCGATGCTGACAGCGCTCATTTCGTCTGTGGCATCCGCTTAATATACACGCCATCATGCCTGTTCTTCCAGTCTTCCTGAATGCCTCGCCATGTCCGAGTACCTGTATCCAGAAATCTCTATCATGAATCGACCTCCATGCTCTCCGCACCCTCGCCGCTCTCAGGCTTGTTCTCGAACGTCGTCTCCAGCCAGTTCGCGATGTCCTGTCCCTCGTACAGCTTGAACGCCTCATCCACACCGCCAATCCCTAAGCTCGTGTTGTCGATCGTCAGCTCCTTGTCCTGGCTCAAGCTGTCCTTCAACGCCCGCAGCGCGTGCTTGATCAACTCCTCGCGGCTTGCACCCTCAAACTCATCCAAATTCCGCTCCAGGTATGTCCTAGCCATCTGCGAGCGCGCGCCGATACCACATGCAATCATCTCTTGTGTGACTCCGCTAGGCTGGAACTCGAAGAGGTGAGGACCCTTGGCATCGACACCCGCGATGAGCAGGCCAACACCGTAAGGTCGCTTGCCGTAGTGCTGGGTGTTTGTCTGAGCGCGGTCACCGATGCGGGATGTGATCTCGGAAAGGAGGATGGGACGATCGTAGGTCAATCGAGAGGCGAGGGATTGCTGCTTCATGAAGTTGGAGAGCACTCGTGCGTCGGAAGCAAGGCCAGCGAGGCCGATGCCGTAGTGTGCGTCGATCGGGATAATTTTGCGTTGGTACGATGATAGCTCCTCTGCGTTGCGCTAGAATGATGTTAGATGGTGGAAGAGAGCGACAGTGAGGAGATCGATGGATGTGATACCTTCAGGGCGGCGAGCACTGCGTGTGTCTTGCTGACGATGCCGACGACGACTGAACCTTGCTTGACGGCTTCCTGTGCGTACTCAACTTGGAAAATGCGGCCTTGAGGAGAGCTGTGACACGGTCAATGAGCGGAAGTCCTTCGATCGTTCGCTTGTGCAGGTGAGCTCACAAGGTGACGGAGTCGTTATCATAGTTGTTGCGGAACATGGCGACGATTCAGACGAGACAAGGTATTGAGCGTCTTGATGTTGTCCCGGAGATGAGAGTTCGTGGAGGGATGGAAACAGTGGAATGGTTGGAGTTGATTGAATGAAGTTCAGCAGCAGGCAATCGAGCTGCGCGTTTGGCGAGAGAGAGCTTCGGCGGCCCGTGTCAGTCTCCCGCAACAAAGTTGAAGAGAACTGACGTCTTCTCCGACATTATTACAAGCTAAACACAATACCCAACGACATCGATCCATACCAAAATGTTCGGAGGACGTAAGTATGCTTGTCTCGTCGCAGATGGCCGAATCTAATTGTTGCATAGCACCACCACCGCCCTCCGCTGAGGAGCTTCGTCAACAAGAGGCCGTGGCTACCCAGGCCGTGTATGGCATGATTGGGTCTTGCGTTCTCCTCTACCTTTGTAAGGATTGAGAATAACGTGTACGATTAAAATGCTTGCTGACAGACACGCAGCGCCATTCGCTGTTAGCGCAGTCAAGAAGCTCGTTTGAACCATCCGACCACGAAACCATGCGATCGAACACTTGAAGAGGAAGGATCGAGCAGCTGGACGATGTACTATAGCATGAGACGAGGATGAGTCTACGCAGACAAACAGGCACCGGGCGGAGGCAAGGACAGCCGGTGAGGCGAAGATGGTGCAGCTCCGGGGTCTTCACCACTATGTACCATACAACACAAAGCCCGGAGGCCAACATATCTCGACCGCAATGAATGGTTGAACCGCTACTGCACGGATCTTGATCTACTCGCTCGCGACTGGATCACCCTGTCATGTTGCGGCACTGCTGCCACACAAGCAAGATTACCTGCACCTGGGATCTGTCGACCTTGTCTAAGAGATCCGCCAGCGAATCTTCTCATGAAGAGGCATGCCGCCTTATGGACAGCTGCATTCGGTCAATCGCATTGCATCCCGAACTCCCGTCGTTATGGCTGCTAGATTCTATTTCCCGTCCTATGTCCTCAGAGAGCTAGGTTGTAGGTGTAGTCATCCTCCATGTTCTGGCTCACCCAAAGCACAACAGAGCTAGAGCAATGATCAGTAATTGTCCAAGGGATTGTCCCATTTGATAGCCAACGTACCTGAACATCACCAGCGCATTGGCGATCAAATTCGAAACTCCAAACCACAAGGTCATGCCCTCCGCTCCAGCCGTGATATACTTCAACACCAACACCGAGATTCCACCTGCTAGTCCTCCAGCCATAGCCGCAAAGCCCAAGAACAGGATCACCCTCGCCTTCCATGCCACTCCGTCTCCCGAGTATGCGAATGTGTCGCCCGTCAAGCGAGTCTTGTCAATGCTATTGATCACGATCATTCCCAGGAATGAGAAGATGCCGGGAATCCAGTCCACGAAGTTGATGTGTAGGTCGGCGCCATTGAGGCGGGAGTTGCTGTAGACAGAGGAGTCGATGAGGACGAAAAGGGCTATGGAAAACTGTGAGGTGTCTCATCAGTGTCCTGTTCTGTGAGAGCAGGCCTGGTTTGAAGGCATGCTTACCAGTGCGCCAGAGAGGTAGACGCCTGCGTTACGGGTGTTGGCGCTGTTCATCCATTCCGGCTTCGGAAATCTGAGACGGAAGAGGCGATCGCCAGACATCGTGGATAATAAGCGGTTCAGATGTTGAAGGTGGTATGGTTCGTTGTCGCGTGAGGTTGGTAGCTGTGAGAGCTGCGCTGCCTTGCTGCTCCCGTCTGCAGTGACGCCAGGGCTCGGCACTTGCAGTCCGTCAAAACTCTATCGGCGGTTCACTTCACATCGATTGCGTAGAGTATCGTCTTCACATGCTGCGAATGTCGGTACGGACAATTTGGAGCATTGGAAGACCGAGGGACAGCATTATCTGATACATTCTTTTTCTTGCACATCGATGCGAGAGCTTCATTTCGTACTTGGACTTCCTTCTTCGGACAGGCATCATCATGGCATTTTCTTGGTTTCCGGGCTCCTGCTCAACGACATTTACTCACTCCGCAAACCCACTAATCCTACAGACGAAGAATGGTCTCAAACGTGCTTTACCTGAGCTGGTCAAAGACGTAACTCCGCCATGCAATATCAATCCGTTCCTATTCAATGGCCACTTGCAGACTGCATGGACGGCCGTGAAATACGAAGGACCGAAGCTCCACTACAAGCGTCGAGTGTTTGAGTCCGAAGATGCTGCATACAAGGGCCACTTCGCCGTGGACTTTGTGACGGCTGCTCCGCCCTCGACTGGGGAATCTGCAAAAGACGGGGGCCCTGAAGATGAAGGACTGCGAGAGGATCCAATGGGAGTAGGACACCATACGCTTCCACCGCGAACGACTTACTTCACGGACAAGGAGTTCAAGGCTTTGCCGTCTCAAGATACAAAGCCATTGCTCATCACGCTGCATGGTCTTAGTGGTGGATCCTACGAGACGTACCTCCGGCATGTCCTCGAGCCGCTGGTCGAAGAGACGTCCGAGGGCGAAAAAGCTGGTGGTTTGTCAGGCGGCGAGTGGGAAGCGCTTGTGGTCAATGCTCGTGGTTGCGCCGGATCGAAGATCACAACGAGCGTTCTGTTCAACGCTCGGGCGACGTGGGATGTGAGACAGATTGTTAAGTGGGCACGGAAGACCTGGCCCCACCGACCTCTCTTTGGCATTGGGTTCTCCTTGGGCGCCAATATCCTTACCAACGTACGTAGCTTTGACGAGCGAATACATGCCTCTATGCACACCTTTACTGAGACGACATGCCTTTCTGTAGTACGTTGGTGAAGAGGGCGAAGACTGCCTCCTCTCCGCCGCTGTGGTCGTGAGCAACCCATGGAAACTGGAAGTCAGCAATGTCGCCCTGCAACGAGGCTACATTGGGCGTGAAGTATACAGCAAAACCATGGGGCGAAACCTCCTCGCTCTCTTCGACACACACGCCGAACAGATCACGCAGAACAAGGAGATCACCCGCGAGAAGATACATGGACTGAAGTACCTGCATGAATTTGACCGCGCTGTGCAGTGTCCCACTTGGGGCTACCCAACCGAGGGCGCATACTACAGAGACGCGAGCAGTTCCGACTCGGTGCTCGCCGTGCGCATTCCCATGCTCGCGATCCATGCGAAAGACGACCCGATCGCTTTCGATGAGGGTGTGCCGTACGAGGAGATTCGACAGAATCCTTTCGTTGTCATATGCGCCACAAGCGGTGGCGGGCACCTTGGTTGGTTCGAGTGGGGAACCGGGACCAGGTGGAATGTCCGACCGGTAAGAAGTTCTCTCCTGTTGCTGAGAGGTATTGTGATTGCTGACCGAGTCACAGGCGGCCAACTTCCTCAATGCCATGGCCCGTGACATAGACTTCAGCCAGATCGAAAAGTCGATTCCACAGCCAGGTCCACATGGCGGTCTTCCGACACCATTCCGGTACGATCCAATGAAGAGAAAGGCGTTCCGAGCCGAGAGTGGGCAGTAGCCAGTGAGCGGCACAGGATGCTCGAATCTGCAGTGTACATATCTGGCAGAGGTCCACGATACACATAGAACATGTATAAAGTCGTAGAAATCGTCGACTCCGCCTCATCCGAAGCTCACTCGTTTTCTGAGCTTCGCCTTCTTCGAGCCCTGAACCTCCTCCTTCGCCGGCTTAGCAACCTCACTGTCTGATCTTCGGCGCTTTTTGCTGTCGTCCTTGATGTTCTGCTTCCTGTCCTCCAAGCTCTCCTTCTTGCTCTGCGTGCGCTTCTCTGCCTCTATCCGCCGCGCCTCCCGGACCTCCTCCATTTGTCGTGCGCGCATCATCTTGCTCTCAATGTTACCCTCCTTCTCTGCCATGACCATAGCCAAGATCGCATTCATGCTTTCCTTGTCGTCGACAAAGTTCTTGCCCTTCTTTGCATTGGGTGGTTTCGAAATACCAGCCGGTCGGATACCGTTCAGTTGTGGAACCTTCAATTCCTTCTCGGTGTACTTCATGTGCGGCGGCTTCTTCTTCCTGTTGTCAACAGTCGGCTTCGGCTTGTGCTGTGTCGGCGCAGGTTTCGGTCCGCTGGGCTTCTTCGATTTTGATGGCGGCCCTGATTTCGACGACGACCCGCCAGACGATGGCTTGCCGGGTCGTTTATTCGACGCCTTTGCGGGCCCTCCTGACTTCGGCTTGGGAGGCATGCTTAGAGGTTTGGATCGTTGTTATGTGGGATAGCAAATTTCAGGCGAGCTCCAAAGAAAATCTGGGGCTTCCGACCCAGACGGCTGTATAGACGTCCGTAAAGCGCCTCCGCATCCACTTCACGCGTGTCTCGCGTCTCACGTCTCACCGGAGCGCTGGATCAACATTCGAGGAGCTTCGGGCAGTCGCGAAAGGAATTCAGCGCAGAAGGGATCTCGGAATGGAATGTCTGTGAACTAAGGTATCGTTAGAATGCCTTATGGCTACGGTGGGCAGGTGCCTCCAGGCTACGACCAAGGATGGCAAGAACAGATGCACCAATATCCGCAGCAGCCTGGAGCATACCACCACCTCCAACACCAGCAGCAGAACCCGAATCATCCACCTTCATATCGGCATCCCGCTCCGCAACAGCACCCTCAATTCTCCGCCCCGAACTTTTACGACCAAGGCCAACCTCAACAAGTGTATTACCAGACGCCTTCCTACCAGCAGCCTCAATATCCTTCTCCAATCACTCCACAGAGCCGATTCCCACACGACGAGCGATACTCACCCGATCCATTACAATACTACCAGCCGCCACCTCAGGGGTACCAACATCAGCAACAGCCTCCGCTTCGACCTTCGGCGTCACAGCCTCAACTTTTACGGCCTGAGGTGCCAAGCCAGCCGACCCATCGCTCTTCATCACAGTCACAATGGCAGCAGTCGTCTCAACCTCCACGGCAACCTAGTCTGGCCTCACCCGTGAAGACACCGTCTCAAGTACCACAGCAAAGGCAGCAGCAGCAGCAACGTCTGCCGTCTCAATCTCATCCACCATCAGTCCACTCCCAAACGCCCGTGCCGCTGCCTCAGAGCCAGCAAATCCGTCACAACTCGCAGCCTGAGTCTGCTCAAACCCAGCATCAGACGCCCACTGTCGTCAACCCTCAGGATTTGCAACGCAAAGTGGCTCACGTCCAGGTTCCAGTCGTCCGCATGCCTCAACGAACGGAAGACAGTATGGAGAGAGGGCCAAAACGCAGACGCTCCAACGATGGCCGTCCACTCCCTGCCTGCGATGAGCCCCCCGGCCGAGTCAGCTCTCAGCATCTCAAGCAGTCACAGGCGGCATCTTCACCCTTGACGGATCTGGCCTCATCGCAGATCCAAGCGATCTCTGCTAACACTCCAAGTGTTGACTACCAAGCCGCTCTGTTGACTCTTTCGGACGAGTATATCACTGCTGCTTACAGTATGAGTGGTTCACTGAATACTGCTGAAGTCGACGAGGACATACTTGACCATTACCACGCGCTGCTCGCCACGGGTATGGGCTGTTTGGAATCCGTACTCAACAGTTATCGCATACCAGATGCTCGGAAGGAAGCACGGATCCGCTTGCGACTTGCGAGCCTGTTGTTTGAGGAGACGGACAACGACACCGAGGCGGAAGAAGTGCTCAGCAAAGGTATCTCAACCTGCGACCGATTCAGACTGACCGATGCGAAGTACGCCATGCATCACCTCCTCGCCCGAATTTGGCACAGTGGTGGCAAGACCAAGGCGGCCATGAAGGCTGTCGACAAGCTGATCGTCGAGGCCGAAAAGCTTGGTCTCACCCACTGGATCTACGCCTTCCGGTTCCTGCGGCTGTCCTTTGGCTTGCAAGGCGAGCATGCTCACACTGAGACTGCGACTCTCGTGAAGAATTTGAGCGCAATCAATGACATGGCCAGTCAAGAATACAATATTTCTGTCCAGATTGTGGCTTCGGCATTCACGACACTCGTTCATCTCCGCTCACAGTCTCCTGACAGCCTCGACATGGCACAGCGAGCCCTTGCTGCAGCGAGAGCCCATCAACTTGGCCCTGAGATGATGTCAATGCCTCAAGTCAAGGCCATGCTTGACTTCCTGGACCTGGCTTGTAGCCTCGTGAATCTACAAGCCGATCAAGCTATTACCAAGATGCGCTCCATGCAGTCTGATCTGGATGCTGCTGCGAGAAATTCATTGTGGCCACAGATTGGAAACGAATGGTTCTTACCTTTAGCGCAGCTGAAGGGCACGTCCGCAGATCTTGAACTCGACACTCAAGGCATTTTCAAGACGACATCAAGTGGAGATCCGGGTCTGTCTTTCAAGTGGCTGACCAAGACGCAAGTCTACACGCTTGGCTTCCTACTCAGTGGCCTGTCCAACATGCATAAGAATGCCGGAACCGAACACCATGCAGAGTCGTTCCTGAGTGAGGGCGTGAAATTGAGCAACGCCACTTCCAAAGCAGCTTTGCAATCGCTCACGGTCGCGTCCACACAGTACAACCACCAGCGAAGAATGCGATTCGTGCTCCTCCTTTACGTTGTGTTTGCCATGTGCGGTCGCTCAGAGTGGGAGACGGCCACGAAGGGTGTGGCTAATATCCGCAGAGATCTTCAACATCTGGAGCGCCAACCAGATGGGAATGTTCTCGCCCTCGTAACCTATCTGGAGGCACTGTGCAAGCATGGTCTTGGCGACCTGGCTGGCGCACTCCATCTGTACCGCTCACCGGAGCTGATTCTTACACCAGAAGAGCAGGGCAAGGCTGGCCATGGGACTGTGAGTTCGGTCAAGGTGATCGCCACTTTGAACGCCATTCTGATCATGCGAATGTCCATGGCCAACGACGCCAAGGTCGACCAGTTACTGGCACAAATCGAACCTTTCTGCACCACTCACACCAACAGCAATGGCAACGAGTATGGCAACAAGGCGCTTAAAGCGGCTTACAACCTGCTTGGGTGTACCTCGTCTTCACCGAGGGACGGCGACGGCACCATTCTCAAGACAAAGCAGTACATGCAGACCGCCATGCAAGCAGCGCGGAGCAGTGCTGACGACCATCTGCTCTGCATGCTGGTGAACATCATGACGGACCTGTTCTTTACCAATGTCGTCGGCGAGCAATCTGAGAAGTCAGCCAAAGCAGGCCGGAACCTTGCAAAGAAGACCCAGAACAAGCTGTGGACCGCTGTGTCGGACCGCATGTATGCCGATACACTGGATCGCTCTGGTAAGACGGGCGATGCCGGTCTGATCAGGAATGAGGCGTGGGAGACGATGCATACGCTGCCTCCGTTGCTGCAGGACGCATTTGTCGATGTCAAAAGGGAGAGCGTGATGTGATGAACGGCTGACATGTCGGCTGATGCGGATGAGCATTTTATGGGTTTAATGAAGGTACATGTACAGGACAGACTTACTGGCGTTCACAATGAGGGCGCAATGATCGGCATGGGATGGAAGCAAAGGGCAAAGTCTAAATTACGGAGGAAAGTGATATGTCGGGCCAACGAGGTATGATTGATAATGTTCAAAGCACGCATCTCACCTGGTTGCAAAATCCACGCTGGAGCTCGATGCGACGCCGATCTCACTCCGCGAAGCCGCGATTAGATACGCCAGAGTCCCCTCTTTCATCCTTGTTCTCTTACCCGAGGGGATCCATGGTGCTTCTCCGCAATGGCACGTTGTCGCCAGCCACAGCTTGAAGCATCCCTCGCGCCATGATGAGCGAATCATGGGATCCTGGCCTGGCTGCGTGCTCAAAACGGAGAGCGCAAAGTCACGCATTGTCCTCACTCCTCGTAGCCCACCAATAATCTCCCATTGCCGGGAAACGCAGCCTCGCTGGAGCATGGCATGGGACACGATACCGCATTCAGTCTACGGGCAAGGCTTCAATTGATCTGCTAACCCCAAATACAGCGGCTCGTTCCATCGGAATAGTCAGCCTCAAATCCGACCAAGGCGGAATGCCCATCATCCAGACGGACTAGACGCGGGATACACCATACACGCCAGGAAGCAAAACGTGGACTCGGCTAATTGGGAAGGGATCCGTCCACTTCTCACGTGGCGAATGCGACCATGGACGTCGTTCTCGCACGCAGGTGGCCAGGACCAGGCTGCCAAATCTCGAACGTGGAGCGAGCGGGTTGAGCCTTCGTTGAGCTTTTCGCCCATGCGAGCATCAATGCCCCGTGCGCTTGTTGGTCCGTTTTTCTTCGAACGGCTCGAACGGCTCCGCCTTTGTATCCTCAGACGCGCGAAATTGGTGTATACCGCGCTCGATCCACGGCATTCCTCCGCGGTCGATGAACCCGTCAGCAAACCCTAAGGTAGTGGACTATACTTCACAACCTGTCCAAAGAGAATCATGTGGGCCTCCCTCTACGCTACTATCATCGGAGCTCTGGTATATTGGTTCTTCCGACGTTCACGAGTCAAGGCAACTCATGAGCGAATCGTCCAACGCGAAGGCTGCCTCCCGCTACGATGCCTACAACAAAAGTGGTATCCCCCTTTTGGTCTGGACAAGCTTGGAAAGGTCACGGAGGCCGAGAGAACCAAGACATATCCTCTGCTTATGCTCGGAGATCACGAGAGATATGGAGATACGTATGCCCAATGGGGTGGGTCTGTCTATACTGTGATCACACGGGACCCTCGGAACATTCGTGCGATGCTCTCGAGACAGTTCAAGTCCTTCGAGATTGGGAATGGTCGACATGGGTGCGTCCGACCTTTGCTAGGGGACGGCATATTCACCCAAGATGGATCCAAGTGGGAAGCATCCCGCAAGCTTTTGGCTCCCATGATTCAGCGGCCGACCTTGCCAGAGCTGAATCTTGTCGAGCGGCACTTCCAACTCCTTCGGAACGCGATGGCTTCTGGCCGTATATCTGATCGGGGTCCGCTCGTATCGCCTGTGGCTGTCAATATGAAAGACCTTTTGCTCGATCTTAGCTTGAAGTTGACGGCAGAGTTCCTGCTCGGGGAAGATTTGGACTCCAAGACTTCGCCCTCAATTTCCACCCGATGGACAGGCGACTTCGCCGCAGAGTTCAATGTTGCTTTCCAATGGATTTCCAAGCGTGAGCGACTGAAATCTTTCTACTGGCTTGTCGACTCCTTCCAGTTCAGGAGATCATGTGGTGTCGCACAGAGGCTTGTAGATGAAGCAGTGTGCCATGCGCAAGAACTTCGAAAGAGTGGAAAGTTATCCGGAGAGAGCTATGTGGCTCTAGACTCTCTGCTGCACCAAGAAGGCGATCACGAAACGGTGCGAGACCAGTTCATGAACTTGCTGCTCGCGGGAAGGGACACGTCCGGATCTTTGCTATGCTGGGCTTTCTACGCGCTATCGAGGGAACCTCGAGTGCTGATCGAGATGAGGAAGGAAATCGAAAGCGTGGTCGGCACGGACGGCAGAGCACCCACGAAGAGTGAGTTGAACTCTATGACCATTTTGGACCAATTTTTCACAGAGAGTGAGTGTTCAATGTATGTTTCTTCACAGACAAAGAGCTGACTAGCATGACATCTACAGCTCTTCGACTCTTTCCCCCTATACCGCTGAACGGTCGCTTCAGTACTGAGCATACATTCTTGCCCTGTGGAGGCGGTGGGGATGGAGAAGCTCCCATTCTCATCCCAAAAGGAACTTTGATTGCATTTTCCACGTTCGCCACGCAACGTAGCAAAGACCTATACGGAAGGGACGCGAGCAGATTCAATATCGGAAGATGGGAGGATCAGACGAAAGAGCGGAGAATGGTCGATTGGTCATACCATCCCTTTCTTGGAGGGCCTCGGAAGTGCTTGGGTGAACGATTCGCCGTCACGCAGGCAAAGTATCTGATCTGCCGAGCTTTGCAACACTACCGGGAGATAATTCCATGCGACGAAGCTGGCAATACGCTTGCTTTTCGGTCCGATGGAGCGTGGGTCGAGGACGTAAAATACCACGTTGGTCTGACCATGATGCCTGATGCAGGTTTATGGCTTCGATTTGTACCAGCCTTCTGATTTCAAGAACACGCTTGTACGCCTCCTTGTACGCCTCCTTGTACGCCTCCCTGTACACCTCCTTGTACAAGTCTATGTACGGCTACCTGCACGGCTACCTACTACTTGCGCTCCTTGTTTTCGGTCCTGCTGCGTCACATGTACACGTTCCTACGTGCCGTTGCAAACGTCCTGCTACGATATCCATGAGCCTATGTAGTACGTCCGACTATCTTGATGTCAGGTGTCCATCTCTGCCGACTGTCACGCTTATCTTGCCACTTAGCAAGGAACGTCGGTGTGCTTCCAAGCTTTCGAAGGCGTTGTTGCTCTCTTTCACGCCTTATCGCCCCGGCCGCAAATCAGGATGGCGGAGCAGCCTTTCTATCCAAGATAATTGTCTTCCTCACTCCACGTTCAACCAAGTCCTGATTTCCAAATCCTTCTTCACCTCAAATTTCCGATCCTCCTCATGCAGCGGCAACAACCAGAACTCTTCTCCATCCCAAGCGAAGCACGGCTTGTCAGACCTCACGCAACGTTCGCAGGCCCACTTGGCGTCCTCGTCGCCGGCTCTCCAAGTCAGCCCTCCACCTTTGCGTAGCAGCCTCGTCGATACGCACGGCTTCCGCACTTTTCCACTGTCGATGTCTTCACGTCTGTACTTGATGCAGATGTCATCCCTCCATTCGGTTCCCCGGGACGCCTCCCATGCGTTCACTAAATCCAGAATTTGATCCCAGAGCTCAGCGCAGTTGTCGCTTAAGTCTTGCGAGGTGTGGTAGGAGACGATGTCGTCCGAATCGTAGCCAGTACTGGCCTTGAATTTGAAGGTCTTCTTCAATTCTTTCAGTGCGGCTTTGGCAATCGATGCCGAGGAGACAGATGAGTTTGAATAACGAGAGCTGGTCCGGCGGCGCTTCGGCACGGTGGACAGGGAATTTGGCGGTGTTGGTGGAGAATCGTCCTCGAAGTCAGCGTCGGGACTCACCATGCGTTTGCGTTTTGGCTGTGTCGGGCTTGGCTGAGATGATTGGGATGTGGGGGACGAGAGACTTGACATACCCAAGGCAGACTTGGCGTTCGACTGAGAGCGTATGGCAAGAACTGGACTCTTCAAGTTCAGTGGTACGGATGCCGGCGGCGGCGGCGGCGGACGGATGGAGCCAGCTTTTCCAGGAGCGTTCTTGGTAAGTCGTGTCGTCAGAGGTGCTTGTCGGTGCATGCACATCGGGTAGAGGGCGTCTACTGGCATCGAGATCGAGGCTCGCCGGGTCGACGGTGTTGTTCGTTCATTCAGAGACGCCGGTAGCGCAGCCTCCGCTGGCACTGGTCCTTCCTGCGATGCTGCTGCTCTAGCTGCTGCCTCCATTTTGATGCGCACGGCACTGTTCTCAGTCAGTATTCCGGAACCTCGACACCGCATGCAACAATCTCTGGCTTACTCTGGAACGACCTCATCGTCGTCTTGATCGACCTCTGCGCCTTTGCCAACCGCGGCAGCTGGGAATCGTCTACTCTTCGAGTTTTCTCTCTTCTCCACCTCGAATTGTTTCTTCAGACCAGCGGCGTAAGTTCTGGTACGCTCCAGCTCAAGTTTGACCTTTTTCAATTCCGCCTTCACGGAGCTGGCATCAGAACCGGAGCCCTTCTGCGCCAACTGTTCAGCAGCCTCCGCGAGCACGTTGTTCCGCTCATCTATCTGGATCTGAAGGCCCTTGATCTGAGCTTTCCATCCTAGCTCTGCCTGGTCAAACCTTGCGCACGAGTCTTGGAGTCGTTGATCGGAGCTCTTGGCTGCTTCTAGTGCATGCTGGAGCTGTTGGTGTAGCAATGAATGATTTTGAGGAGGAAGTGCCGAGTGCGCGCTCTGTAAACGATGACTGCTGGCGGCTAGTAGGTCGTCTTTGTGTGCGAGCAGAGCTTGTAGCTCGAGGTTCCGCGCATTGGCCTCGTTGAGCTGGTTTCGAAGTCGGTCAGCAAAATGGTGCTGCGAAGCCATTGCAACAGCTGGTAGTTGGTATTGATAGTGTGGAATGGACGGTGGTAGCAGGGAGGAAGGAGTATGATTGTTTGCGAATAGACAAACGCAGGGACGGCATCGAACGATGCGTAGGATCGAAGAATTCACTTACCGAAGGAGCACTTTCCATTGCGTTGGCTCGATCGACTGCAGTGATCTGGAAGATATCAGTGTCTGCCTTGTAATGCGAGCAAGTTCCCCCGCCAGCCGCTGCATTGTTTGGTGTGAGCTGCTCGCAGCTTCGACGAATTGCGCGGGCGATCGCTCGGGTCTTGGCGGGTCTAAGTGAATGAATGCGGCTGAGACATTGGCACATGCGACTACGGATGTGATCCGAGCTTTGGGAAAGGGGACCCAGCGATCACATGCTGATACGTTGAGGAAGGCTGAAGTGCGTCATCCAATGACTGCCAGCGTTCGAGACTGCATCGCTGCTTGATGGTAGCACAGTTTTGCGCAGAAGTGGCCTTCTCAATGCGTGCTCAGCGGCAGCTAGGTTAGGTGACAGTCGACGATTACCAACTCATGTTGCGATCATTGGGTCTTGATGTTTGTATTGATGACTTACAACAAGCCAAGGTGAGGTATTTTGGTACAGCTCAATTATACATGTTCTCCACGCCTGCGCTTCGATCACCCACTAAAGTTCAGAACTCCTCCTGCTCGCGGAAAAACATGGTGAAGCTGATGATCGTACTGTAGATAAGCAGACCGCCAACGATACTCATCGCCATAGCCGGAATCTGAATCAAGTCACAGTGTGCCAACACGACTGGCAGAGCTGTAGACACCATGTATCAGCATTCTGTTCGTGCAGACGATTGTCCTGTGTTCCTCGACGTTCATGTGTGTGTACTCACCAATTCCCATAACCACCAAGAAACCCGTCAAGAACCTCCCCAGCTCGACAATGCTGTTGTTCCCGTTGTCCATGAAGTCATCGCTACCTTGAGCTTTTCCGCATATCCAGTTCGGTATCGGTGCGATCACGTATGTTGCGACCACGAGAAGTGGCAGGTAGTTCTTGAAAAGAGCCGAGGAGAGTATGACGAGGAGGAATCCGATGGCGAGGATCTGGAAACAATGTATTGTTAGCTTGCGATCAAGCTCACCATTCGGTAGATGCTGCGTACAAAGGACAGGACGATGATTGTCTTGAGACCCGCCATGATTGCGATCGCTGCGGATTCCGGCGGAGAGTTGCGACGCACGGGGAATCACGTCAAGGCGTCAACGGAACGATCGTCTTCGAGCTGTATTTGGATGGACAGCCGGTGTGGTGTCGTCGAGATTGTGAGAGTATGCCTGGGTGAAGGTGAAGTCGCATATCGCTGCTCACATGCGAGACGAGAGCTTCCAAGATTGACGTCGGCTCCTGCCTGCTCGCATGGCTGCTACTACTAGTGACGCACGGGCCGCGCCTTCCTTTACATCCGCGTCGCCGAAGGAGCGCTATCCAATCCGCGAAACTACGACAACATCACTCTTCTCAATCCTCTTCACAACCCAGCCCTATCACGCCCGAATCAACGCACATCACACACACACACACATTCGCCTTTTCGGTCCTTGCGCTCACACACATTTCACCATGGAGGACCTCGAAATGCCCGCGGGCTCGCCAGCTGTTCAGAATGGCAACGAACCGCAAGGAAACGACGATCCTGGCGACACGCTGCGTCCTGGCGTCGAGGAGGAAGACAACTCAGGAACGCCACCAATCGCAGAGCCAGAGGCGGACATGGAAATGCGTGAGGATGACGATGCGCCCATGAACGGCAACGCAGACCTGGACCCCACCACCACGGATGCTGCAGTACACGATGATGAGGATGGCGACCTTGAATCAGACTTGGAGGAGCTGGATGAGGAGCAGTTCGACGACTTTGATCCCTCGGCTCTCAACATTCCAGACAAGCCATTGATGGTGGACGAGACGAACGTCGGGCTACTGGGTGTGCACAAGCGGAAGCGAACTGCTGAGGAGGAAGCGGAGCGCGAGCGAAAGAAGAAGAAGAAGGAGAAGAAACGCGACAGACCGTCGAAGCGAAGCAAGAAAAGCGCGGATGATGAAGACGACTTTGAAGGCGGAGTTGAGATGGATGGCAAGCGTGCACGAAACACGGGAGAAGGTCGACCGGGCAAGGCTGCCAAGAGGGCTAGAACACCAGAGGACGAGGAGAACCTCAGCCCAGAAGAGCGTAAGTTGAGCCCATGTGAAGTCAACAGCGCATCACTAACAGACTCTAGGCCGCCGCCGTGCCTTGGACCGCAAGATGGACGAGGCTCTCAAGTCCCACACACGTGTCTCGCGCCGCAAACAAGGGCAGGACATGGAGGAGCGCGCTGACCAGGAGCTTGGTCAGATGCGTGAGCGGATCGGGAAAGCTTGTGAAGCAGACGCCAAAGCTCGCGAGGCCGGAGGCATGGCTACGCAAAAGCTCAAGATTCTGCCCGACCTCGTCGAACTCCTTAATCGCAACACCATCCAAGCGCAACTCGTCGACCCAGATGTGAACATTTTGGAAGGAGTACGCTGGATGCTGGAACCTGCCGACCAGGATGCCGCTCTGCCCAACTACAAAATCCAGCGGGAACTCTTCAACATTCTCATCCGTCTCAATATTGGCAAGGAAGCTTTGAAAGCCTCACAGATCGGCAAAGTCGTTCTTTTCTACACCAAATCAACACAACCTCAGCCGGCGATCAAGCAAATGGCGCAGCGATTAGTTGGAGAATGGATGCGCATCATCCTCAACAAGACTAAGGATCATCGCAACGTCAACATTGAGACTAGAGAGTACGATCCGGTGCTCGCAGAGCAGAGCCAGAGGGCAGCGGGTACACAGATTGACCGATCAGCCATTGCAGCCGAGAAGCGTCGCAAGATCTTGGCCGCACCTGGTCCGACCAACCGCGCCAGAGTCGAGGGTGGCTTAGGCACGTACACCATCGCGCCAGTCAGCAATCTCAGCAATGCTCAAGGTGTCAGCTCGCGTACACTTGGTTCAAGTGGAGCTGACGCTTTCCGCAAGATTGCGGCCAGAAGTCAGGGCGGTAAGGGCGGCAGGAGATAGAGATCACGTTAGGCATAAACGAGCGTGTAAGAATAGCGATGCGGCGTTCAGTTAGGTCTGCATCACACATGGAGCGAATAATGGTTTTGGGACCGGCCGGTGTATCTTGTCTGCCAGGGACAGAAGTGGCATCTCTGAATTTGGCTATGCAAACTGTCATGCTCGAGCAGCAATAGCCCACCAATTATCCTTCTCATATCCCGCCTCTACGATCTTCCCGCCCGCCAATCGCAGATCGTCTTCGAGCTCGCCTTTTCGATATAGATGGTAGTACCGATGAAAGGTCCTGTCTTCCGGCGGCGGTCTCTCTTTGCTCTCCTTCTTCCCTCGCATCACCCAAGGCACCATGACATCCTGATCGCCACCCTCTGACCACCCTCTCCGACTGCCCTCCTGCTCCAATGCCCAAACATAGACCAACGCTTGCCCACCCGGCTTCAAAGTCTCCAATACCGATTTTACTGCCTCTATCCGCCGTTCAGGAGTGGAGAGATGATGCACCACAGCGATGGAAATCGCAAAGTCGAAATAATGCAATGCATGAGGTAGAGAGAGAATATCCGCCACAGCCACGCCGTGCGGTTGATGTTGCCTTGCAATAGAGACGAGATTGTGGGATCTGAGAAACTTACTGTATCAGCTGTTGCTGGTCGTACTTACTGCCAACGTGGTTCGAGGAGTCGCGAGATAAAGTACACACCGATCGGTTCCGATAATGAAGATGTCGTGGTTGACGGCGAGGTATTTGCCGTTGCCGCAGCCTATGTCGAGTCCGACGGAGCCGGCCGGGAGATCTTTGAGAAAACGCTCTATGATGGGCCAGGGCTGAGAATAAGGGAAAGTTGTTGTCAGTATCAGGCAGGATTGGTAGGGCGATATCTCTACACATCGTTGGAGCAGGCGGACCTTGTAGCGGGTGGAGGAGAAGTGGGAGGCGATCTGTTCGTAGACTGTGTGCACATGCTCGCTTTCGTAGTCTTCTCCCGGATGTGTTGCAAGTGTTTGCTCGTCCGAGGCCATTAATATTGGTCTGTTCGATGTTTTGTGGAACGGTCCGCATGATTCCGTTCAAGATATTTCTCCAGCTGCTGGGCTTGTGCCTGAGGCTTCTAGCATGACTAATCGGCTTCCGCTCGAGGCTCAGGGCACCACCCGACACTCCTTCTCCTCGCACCGCATTACATCCATTGTTCATCCTTCCTATCCTGATATGGACCACGTTTGGCTCCAGACGTCGATGCCGGCCGCGTCAGCATAAAGAGCTCGGCGGCCGCTTTGTATCGGTCGTCTTTCGGTCAGCATGCATAGTTCACGACTTCCCAATGCGGCCACCACTTTGTCCCTTCGCACAGCTCAATGTCTGTCGATACGACAAAGCCGGCATGGCCGCATTAAGATTCAGGGACTTCAGGTGAGTATCGTTATCATCCTGTCCACCTCTTCCAGCGTGCACTTCGTTCTCTCTCTCCCATTTGCCGCACCACACCGACACATGCTTCGGTCACGCTGGCTTCCAATTTTCTTGAGCAGCTGACTTCGAACGACTCCTCTTACAAGACAAGCGACCCTGCCAACGGGTCCGCAGACATGCCTCCCCAAGGTGTCACTAAGCGGGTCACAAGAGGGCAATCAAAGAATATGCCCCACGGAGTGTTTCGGGCCATGTCGCCCCCTGAACGTCAGCGGTTGTGTGCACTCAATTCCAAGCTGTCGGCAATAGCATCAGCCCCGGGGTCGTCACCCGAAGAATCTCCATCGAGAGCGGTTCGAAAGGACCTGGCCAAGAATCGGAAGGAAGAGAGGAAGCCAAGCAAGGGGGCCAGGGTCTCCCAACGACCCGTAAGATCAGGCGCCGGTGGTCCACCGCCGCCGCCGTCATCTTCGTCCGATGCGGGGTCGAACATCACTCCAGTACCCTCCCGCACAGGGGGAAGGCCCGCGCCATCGAATGCGGGAAGAACTCCTAGAAGCGGAGACTCATCGCCGCTATTCCCCAACAGAGATCTGCCCACACCACGTGAGATTAAGGTGGCGGCAGTTCTTGCACAGCATGCAGCAGGCACATGCAAAAAGAATTGTCCCAGGGCTGTATTGAAGCGTCATCTGTGGCAGGAGCGTGGCCAACTCATGGCTACCATCATCCAGGAGAGAGCCGTAAACGCAGAACGTATTCTTGCTATGGAAAAAGCCCTCGCGGAAGCAAGCCGTCAAAGGTCGCCTACCGTGGCGGATCCCAGGAGTCCAACGCCTTCTGCACGTAGGACACAAGAACTTCTGAATAAGATTCAGCACCTACAGGAACGAGTCGCGTTCTTGGAGGCTGCACTCGCAAGAGAGAAGGAGCCGGTCCGAGCTCCGCAAGATGCTTCGATGAACGCAGCGTCGGCTGCACAACGACGTCCATCCCCTAAGGCGACCACTCCACCTCATAAGCCGATTACTCCTCTCCGCAAGGCGACTACCCCACCTCGCCAGCCGCAAGTTCCGTCGCCTCCGCGTCCCGCAGAAATTCCTCAAGCGACTACGCAGGTTGAGGATGACCAGGATCTACCCAAGCGCAACGGCAAGCGAATTCTCCACGGCCGCAACGCTAGTGTGATACCTCAGCCTGTGATTGACAGTAACGATAGCAACGTATGGCCACCGGTGCTCTCGCGTCATTCGAAGGGTCTGCAGAATCCGGGAATGCTGTGCTATCGCAACTCAGTCTTGCAGGCCCTTCTCCACGTTCCGGCTGTTTATCGGTACCTGGGCGGGATGCACAAGGATTGCTACTTGCAGAACGAGGAATGCCTCGTTTGCGCTGTCCAATGCCTCGCCTATCGATACTGGAATTGGAACGGCACCATCAGGCAAAATGGCACCATCAGGCAGAATAGCACGCTGCGGGGACCGATGGCGACTCTTGAAGACCTCAATCATGCCGTTGAAGCCAATCTCCCGGAGCATCATGCACAGCTGCGTCTAGATATTATGCATGGATGGCAATCCGATGCAGTAGAATTCATCGTCTACCTGCTGTATCAGCTTCGCGACATGGAGCTTCCCACCGATGATTCTACATTCCTAAAAACATTCGAGCTGCAGTTTGAGGAAACGTGGACATGTCAGGCCTGCCTGAACGTGAGTACGAAGCAGACGGCCGATGGCGATGTGAAGTTGCACATCAAGTCGAGCACCGATACGGGTCCAGGTGAAGGTCTTCCGATGCTGACATACTTGGACCGTATGCACAACGAGCAGTATGAACGGACGTGCGAGACAAAGAAGTGCGAAGGCACGAAATCAGGCTCGGTAGGTGGCATCGAGCGTCTCACCACGACACGTATCACACACGCTCCCGACGTATTGATCATCGTCATCGACCGCTGGTGGTCCGACTACAAGCGCGGAGACAGAGACAACTGGAACATCGACAATAAGATCTTTCACGATATCGAATTCCCAGAAAACTTGATCCTGGACCATCTAGCAAGAAATGGGCAATCGCTGAGATACAGACTTGACAGCGTGGTTGCACATCAAGGTGAAGGCATAAACAGCGGCCACTACATTAGCGCTGTCAGAAAACTCGAGGAAAACAACAGGTTCCAGACCATCAATGACGACCATTACATACAGCAACACAGGGGAGGGACTTTTCAGGAGATGCGCTATCCCGATTCTGAACGCACCCAAGAAGGATTTGTTCGTCTTGGTGAGAAGCCTGAGAAACATTTTCAGCCCAACATCTTGATCTACAGCAAGGTCACATAAGGCGGAATTATTAATCGTTTGCGTCAAGTATGGAATCAACAACCAATATACCGCCTCTCTTTCCTTCGTGAACACCCTAGCGCGACTGTGTATACCAGCGCCGCAGCATAGGGTGATGGCATCCGGGAGTCTTCGAGGAGAGAAGCGATGACCCAGCCTTTCATCACATAAGTGTTCGATCATGGTGCATTCGCTTCCTGGAGCGAGATCGTGAAGTCTAATGAGCAGAGGAAAGACCAAATTACGCAGCTATAACAGTACTCGGACTTGGGCAATGGGCTCTACGAGATCGGCAGGAAGACCGAACACAAAGATGGTGTGAGACATCACGGCATCAACACCGGCCACAACGCGAGAACGCCCGACCGCAGGAGTGCTTACTCATTTTCAAGCATGTGTGTGCCTCTGTAGGCCATCTCCGACGAAAAAAGTGGATTGTCATACGATCTATTGCGAGACTTGTGTTTGCTCGCTCACATTGCGGCACCTTCATTGTCTTGCGATGTCGGGTTGCTGCAAAAACGATTGGCAAGGAGCTTCAGTATATAATAAACGGTAGCAATGTCAATGCAGTGTCTTGTTCACACGTCCAACGATTCATCAAGCATCAATCACCATCACCCAAACAATTGGCTCTTGCACAACACTCATATCCAATCGACCGATATCGAACACAAGGCAACACAATTCCTGTCCCTCGATCAATCCACACAACCAAAGACGATCGTACCAACCACTCCAAAACATGGCAACCCTCAACGGAACCTCAAACCCAACTGTACGACCTCTTCCTCTCCCTTTCTCCAACATTGAACTAACGTCGCTCTTCCAGCACTTCCTCGCCGGCCTAAAGTCCTACCTCAGCGAAGCCCATCCCTTCGAACGACCCTCAGTCCTCTACCGACCCCACGCCGTTCCCTGGAAACCCTACTTCGTCCGCCTGGGTCGCGCAGCGCCGATGTACACCCTTGGGATGGCGGCGTTTCTATTGTGGCCGTTTGCTGCGAAAGGGTTAATCAATGCGAGTAATATGGTTGGGCTGAAGCCTTTGGCTAAGAAGTCGAAGAGGTGATGGGTAGGCATGTTCGAAATCTAGTGTGTGTGATCTGGGATTTGGCGTGGCGTTAGGAAAGGATCTGGAAGGCATTGGCGAGGCACTGAAGGCTTTGGGGTTCATGATAGGAGGGAGTGGTTCAAAGTAGATTCGTCGCATCTTTCCGCACAACGACTTGTTCGTCGGCTCATATCCAAGGCATCATCGCTCATCCGCATCACTCGACATGCAAGACATTACCCGTCTCAGCATCCATCGCCACGCGAACCTTTTTCGTCGATGCCTTTCTCGGGTTCTTCGCCTCGAATATTTCGCTTAGCTCTTCCAATGTCCGGCCCTTGGTCTCCACGAAGAAGAAGTAGATGATAGCCATCTCCACACAGATCCAGACGATGTAGACGAGATATAGCTTCCAGCCGATCTTCTCGATTCCGACCGAAATACCGTAGGTGTTGACGACCATGGCGACGTTGATGAAGAGGAAGTTAAGTCCAGATCCTTTGGCACGGGTGCGGTTCTCGAGACACTCAACGGCGTAGAGGGTTTGAAGAGGAGTCCAACCCCAGGCGAAAATGACGCCGAAAAGGAAGATGGAGACGATAGTGCCGTAGGCCAGGTCGGGGTTCTTGGCGGATTCGGCGGTGAATGCAGTAAGGAGACAGTAGGCGAAGAGACCACCGCCGAGACCGCCCAACAGCATAATGCGGCGTCCGAGCTTGTCGAGCAGGGTCGCGCCGTAGATGGCACCCATCATGGAGAAGATTGGGTTGATGGCGTTGATGAGGAGTTGGGTGCCGGTGTTGGTGATGCCGGCGTTCTTGATCATTTGAGGCATGAAGTAGGACACGACGTTGTTCTGGGGAAGTCAGTATGGGCAGTAGCATGTTCGAGAATGGAATTGTACTCACTCCTGACCATTGACCGAAGAAAGCCATGGCGATAACCATGTACAGTCTGTAACGGGCGGCCCTGGTGTTGAACAGCTCGCGGAAGTCCCACCATGGATTGTCGTTGCGAGTCGCGGAGAAGTCCTCGGTAATCTCGTTGATCTGAAGTTGCACGATGGGAGAATTGGCATCGCCCTCGCCGTGGTATTTTGCCATGATGGCGATGGCCTCCTCACGACGATCATGTGCCAACAGCCATCTGGGCGACTCTGGGAAGAACATGATCAGGCAACCAACGATGGCAGGCATAAAGCACTGAGTCAAAGTAGGGATTCTCCAAGACCATGCGGAGTCAGGGAAATGCTTGAGGGTTCCGTAGGTTGTCCAGCCGGCCAAAATATTTCCTAGCCACCACTGATTGCAAAGTGTTAGCTGGAACTCAGTAGAACTCAATGCCGATTCGGGACCAGGAACAGCGGCTACGCTGTCTGTCTGGCCCCATCCTGCAGACATATGCCCTTCAAGGTACTTACGAAGTTGTTGTACATTCCAGCCATGGTTCCTCGGTAGGCAGGATGAGCCAACTCGACAGTATAGGCTGGTCCAGCGGCAGAAGCGATGCTAGCACCGAAGCCAAGCACGAAACGACCAGCAATGAAGTGGCCTTGAGTGTTGGAAGTGGTCTGAACGGCGGTACCAACAACGACCAGAATGCAGCCCACGAGGATACAGATTCTTCGACCGTAGCCGTCGGCAAGGAAACCACAGAATGGGAAGGCAGCGATTTGTCCACAGTTGTAGATGATGAAGATAATTCCAGTGCTGCTGCCAGCGCCGCTGAGGCCGAAGGTCTTTTGGTAGGCCGGCATGGCGTTGATAGCACCCATGAGGGAAGAGTCGAAACCGTTCATCGTCGACACAAGGTAACCGATAGCCATCTGAGAGGTCGTTAGCGATCTCGTTCGACCCAAACAAAGTCGTCTTTTCTATACGTACAATCATGTACAGTTTGATCATGCTCTTGCTCCAAAGGGCGGGCTTGTGAGCCTTGAGGGCAGCCGTGAGGGCACCGGAGCCCTGGACATCCTCGGTCACGATAGGGCCCTTTTGCATATCGGAGTCGGCATCGTGGACATGGTGAGTGGTTGCCGCCGCCTTGTCGTCCTTCTCATTGAAGCCGTCCATGGTGGTGAGAAGCAAGAAGTACAAGACAACGAAGCAGGTGGAGGTGTGACAGTGGAGGGACAAGTCTCGGCATAGACAGGGAAGATCGCTCTACATATACCAAACACTGCTAGCTTCGAGGTGTCAGATGGACCCCATGGGCCAAGAAAGATCGGGGTTCTCCATTCTTCCTCCACTGTCGCGTGGCTTGAAGTCTGCAGGGAGACAGAGTGCGGTCCCGGACCGTTAGCCTCTGATCGTGGGAGAGGCTTTGCCGTTTCTAGGGTCTGCCGCCGGCGCAGAAGTCTTTCCCGGATGGTGTTGCTTGAATGGGCCGATTGAGGCCGTGGCAACTTGGCGGAACGTGCTACGGCGGTGGCGCAACTTACTGCGTACTTCACCAGACCTTGCTGCTGCCGAATTGCCAGATCCCATCGACATCGTACAAGACGTTGCCAGCCAGTGCTCCATGGATGGCGCGTGCCAGCAGGGTCCAAAAAGAACGATCAAGGAAGGGGATGTCTTCTTCCAGCGCCAAGGCCAAGTGAATGAATCTGATAGGCGAGGACAGACGAGCCCTGAATCCACTCTTACTGCGGGGATACTGGGGTGAGTTTGAATTTGCAGCACAGCAGGGGCAAGAGATCCATCAGCGCTGCTAGTTCTATTCGAGGAGAAATGTCGGAGTCCTGTGGAGGTGACGGTTCTTCTTTCTGGAACCTTTGAGGGGTAGACTTGCGTGTATGAACGTAACCTCGATCTCGTGCACTCACTGCACTGTGAGAGGATCAATTGACTTTGATGCTGCGGGCGTTGGTGTTCGGTGCGTTTCGGTGCGAAGAATCAAAGGGGCCATCTTGTCACCCCCGGCCAAAATCCGGTTCACGGCAGAATCTATTCCAGCCTCCTCACGCCAGCGATCTGCTTCTCTTCCCTCAATTGGACCGACACGAACCTAGGCGCGGAGGGCTCGAGTCGTCCCCGTGCTTATCATCATGCGGCGCTCCACTTCTCGATCCGTCTCGATCGGCATGTGGAGAGGTGTCGATTCGAGACGACCGTAAAACTGCCATATGGATGTCAAGATGGAGAGGAGGAAGACGCAAGAAGGTAATAGTCTGCAATGGACATGTCGTGGGGTACATGCGCGGTCTCTGCCTTCGTTGCTATTTGAAGCAAATCGCCCGTGCTCGGAATAGTTCTAATATGCTTTGCCGCCACGCCGACGAGTGCACTCGTCGGCATGTGGAGACAGACCTCCACCGATCAGTCCTTGCAGCGCGCCTGTTTGATGGGCCATGGTTGGCGCCAAGATGACAGTGTAGGGATCAACGAGGAATCTCCTTCTACGATGTTGAAGTCGGCGTAGACAACCTGCGTGACCAGAGCCTCATCTTCGCCTGCTTCAGTAGAGACAATGGCGACCTTTGCGGGTGCAGAAAAGCTTCCTGACTGGGCCAATCTGTCCATTCTTCACAAGTGAGTGAGACGTGGCTTGTCCAAGGAGCCATATCGAGACATCGCTGACAATCCCCAGAAATACACTGCAGCCACGCTCGAGTTTCCATCTCTATAACAATGAGACAGACGCTCTCTCACGCGACATCAGCAAGGCCAAAGTCCACAGTCTAGCCGGAGAATGGAAGTTCGATCTCGTCAACTCCCCCTTTGAAGCGCCTGCCGGATTTGAGTCTCCTTCTTTCGACAGTTCGAAATGGGCAAGTATCGGAGTGCCATCCATGTGGCAGCTTCAAGGATTCGGCCGAGGGCCTCACTACACCAACGTACAATATCCGTTCTTCGTCGATCCGCCGTATCCTCCCTACACCGACAATGAGTGCGGCTCTTACATCACTCGATTCCAAGTCCCGGATCATCTCAGAGACCATCAGCTGCGACTCCGCTTTGAAGGCGTAGATTCTGGTTTCCACGCTTGGGTGAATGGCACAGAAGTCGGCTATAGTAGGTCGATTCTTTCGCTGGATGAGCGATGAGAGTGTTCACTAACGCTCCTGCTCCAGGTCAGGGAGCCAGAAACCCCAGCGAGTGGGACGTTACCGATCTGGTAAGGTCTGGCGAGGAGAACACTCTCGCGGTGAGAGTGTACCAATTCACGGACGGCTCCTACATCGAAGATCAAGATCAATGGCGAATGTCTGGTATTTTCCGAGACGTCTTCCTCCTCGGCTTTCCTCGTGAGAATCGACTTGAAGATCTCTCCGTAGAGACAGTGCTTGACAAAGATTATCGGGACGCAACTTTGAAAGTGTCTGCACTCATTAGAGGATCTGGCAGCGTCAGTGTCAAGCTTTTGGACTCATCGCGTCAGGAGATTGCCTCGGAGTCTGAGACGAAGACGGATCAGTCTGTCGGTACAGTCTCGTTCACGATCCCGGTCAAGAATCCAAAGAAGTGGACGGCCGAGACCCCCAACCTCTACAACCTCGTTGTGTCGATCGACGGCAAGCAGTTTACAGCACATCGTGTTGGCTTCAGAGTAGTCGAGCTCAAAGATGGACTGATCAAAATCAACGGCAAGCGAGTTGTTTTCAAGGGCGCCAACCGCCACGAGCACTGTCAAACTGGACGCACAGTACCATACGAATTCATGAAGCGAGATCTGCTTCTGATGAAGACACACAACATCAATGCTATACGCACTTGCCACCAGCCCAGCGATGTGAGACTGTATGATCTCGCCGATGAGATTGGTCTTTGGGTTATGGACGAGGCAGATCTTGAGTGCCACGGATTCGAGACAATTGCTGATCAAGCTCTGTCGCCCGAGCAGCAAGCTCTACCGTTCTTCGAGCGACAACAGTTGACAAAAGAGCATGCTGCGAAGTGGACATCAGATAATCCAGAGTGGAAGCGTGAGTGGAGCGTTGGTATCATATTGACATTACTGACATTGAGCAGAGGCATACGTCGATCGTGCGAAGCAGATGGTCTACCGAGACAAGCTACACCCTTCTGTTGTCATGTATGTGGTCCGCTGATCCAACTTGATAACATTGCTGACAAGTCACACAGGTGGTCTCTCGGCAACGAGGCCTTCTACGGCCGCAACCATGTAGCAATGCGTGATTGGATCAAGGAGTACGACCCAACAAGATTAGTGCACTACGAACCAGATCTCGATGCCGAGGAAATGGATATGCACTCACGAATGTATCCCAATATCTCCGACATTGTCTCATTTGCCAAGGACGACACAAAGACGAAGCCATTGGTTCTGTGCGAGTACATTCACGCCATGGGTATGTAACATTATCTGTGATATTAATGTGCATGACATCGGCTGACAGTGCATATCAGGTACTGGACCCGGCAACATCAAGGAATACGTCGACGCTTTCTACCAGTACCCCAAGCTGCAAGGTGGCTGGGTCTGGGAATGGGCCAACCACGGTCTTTTGACTAAGTCCAAAGACGGCAAGCCCTTGTACGGATATGGAGGAGACTTTGGAGATGTTCCCAACGACTACAATTTTGTGATGGACGGTGTACTGAATTCGGATCACTCTCCAAGGAGCGCGCTCGTAGAGTACAAGAAGGCGTTAGAGCCTGTGCAGATCGTGTCGTGGTCTGACAAGAGCGTCAATCTCATCAACAGACTCGACTTCGACACTCTAGAGCATCTCGACTGCACCTGGACTGTCTCAGATGACTCTGGAACGACCCTCGGTGGCAAGATCGACAGCTCTCTTTTGGCTGTCGAGCCCGGAGTTACATTCGAGCTGGCTATTCCTGGCAGTCTGACGGGTCTAGCCAAGGAGTCTTTCTTCAATCTTAGCTTCAAGCTGAAGGAGAAGAATACCTGGGCAGACGCAGGACATGAGGTTGCTCTCCTTCAAATTCCCCTTGCACCGCCGAATGTCATCTCTGCTCCGACTGCTTCGAAAAGCTCATCTCTGAAGGCCAGTGCGACTACAACGAGGCTCGAAATCGAGAACAGCACGTCTCAATGGTCGTTCGACTTGATTCGCGGCCGCTTGATCTCATGGAAGAAGAACGGCAAAGAAATCGTGACTGAGCCGTTAGAGCCAACATTCTACAGAGCTCCGACGGACAACGATGCCCCGTCTGACGGCAAGGATTGGAAGGCGAAGTTCATGCATCTTGCCAGAGTGCATACGAGGAGTGTTCGGTGGCAAGAGAAGGATGCCGTGGTGTCAGTGGAACTGAATCAAAAGTTCGCGCCACCCGTATTATCGTGGAGTGTGGACCTCCGGACGAAGTACATCTTCACCTCCTCGGGAGCCGTCAGAGTCAACGTGAAAGGCATGCCATCCGGACAAAATCTCCCTAAGAGGCTTCCCCGAATCGGCATGACCCTAGGTCTGCCAAACGACTTCCAGAACATCAAGTGGTACGGTCGCGGACCCCGAGAAAGCTACAGGGACATGAAACTCGGCCAAAGAATAGATCTGTACTCCGTCTCCCGTGTCGACGACCTTTGGGAAGCGCCCGAGTTCCCACAAGAATGCTCCAACCGCACCGACACACGCTGGCTCGAGCTTTCCTCAGCTGAGACCTCACTCACGGCCCAATTCATCACTTCCGCGACCGGTGAGGAGCGCCACCTCTTCGACTTCATGGCAAGCCACTACGATGTCAAGGATATCGATGAGGCGCAACACCCTTACCAATTGGACGAAAAGAAGAAAGAGCATGTGGTATTGAGACTGGATGCGTACCATCATGGTCTGGGCACCGGATCGTGTGGACCGAAGACGCTGGAGAAGTATGCATTGAAAACGGAGACGTTTGAGTTCACCCTGCTTTTGCATTAAGCGTCTACCGCTCAGTTCAAGCGTTTGTCGTGGTGTCGAGGAAACCTCGCAGCACGGAAGCAACCCTCGCTGACGGCGAAAGCGGATAGTGTACATACACAGAACACATGCCAAGAAAAGCCACCACTGCAGGAGCAGTCGCACCGCATACATCAAGCGTGATTCGCGAAAGAATGTCAGGCCACGTTCATCGCCATACGGACATTCGGACGGACAGGAATATTCCTATCATCCGGCTTTGTTCGGCGTGTCATGCTTCTTTCTCTTTGCTTGGCAGCTGGAGGCAGGCAGTCGCTCCGGGATCCACAGCAATTGATTAATGAAGCAGAAAGCCGCTCACAATCTCACAGAATCCTTCTCAGCTGCCAAGAACGAACGTGACCAGCGGTTTCCTTTCTCGGACCATCGGCCGAGACAATCATGGGGCGTTTCACTGCACACCCTTGTCTTTTCTCCGGACTGCGGGTCCCACATCCGCATGAACTTGGCTATTCTCGGACCGTGTTCTCAGCTTCGAGTCTCAATCTCTCTTCTTTCGGCATGTGTGTCGAAGGAGCTCCTAGCGAAAGGATTCCGAATGTCGAATCATGGGCAATAATTCGATGCATACCTTCGGAGGCCAGCTGCGTGGCGCATTGATAGATGGTCTGGATCATACTCGAATCGGCAAAAAGCTGGACGATGGACGGATCGTGCGCGGACGTATAAGAGCTGGCAAGGACGTCCGACTGACGCTGCGAGTCCTCCCGTAAGTAGGTAGTGAGGTTTCATCACAATTTGAGTTCGCTTCCATCTGCTGTTCTTCCGAAACCCAAAATGGTAAGTGAATGAATGAAACAACCTCGTCAACACTGCACCCGACAAGATACTAACACAACAACAGTCCGGCAGACACGGAGGTGGATACCGCCCTGGCGGAGTTCGAGGAGGTCAGGTATGTTCGAACATGCCGCATATTTGTTCGATCAATCCTGACACTACTCAGCAAGGACCTCGTCACGGCGGAGGCTACAAACCTGGACAGCAGAATGTCACGACCTATTCCACCTCAAGGGGATTGGACGACTTCTCTCCCGCGCCATCTACGTACCAGATTGTAAGTGACATCCATTGCATTTTGAGGCTTGGATACAGTAGCTGACAATCATCGTCAAGCAGCACGGCGAGCCGCAGATCGTGCAGGCTTCGAAGACGGAAAGCGGCTACGGTCAGCCACCCAAGTCTGAATCTCTGATGGTGCGGTTCCTGCGTCACCTGTGTTCGTGAAGGCAACATAGAATTGATCCAAGCTCGCAGAAGGCCGACGAGGACAGCCGGGTTGAGCAGCAAAACATTGTATGTAGCCAATACCGATATCTCCCTCTCAACAACAGTTTCCATGTCACCGCTGTAACACCCAAACTTCAGGCTAACAGTCTACAGGTGAAGCGCCCAACCAAACTCGGCAACTACAGCAACCTTCGCCACCCGCAGAACGCCTGGCGTTGGGAATATCCGAATGCTCACCTCAAAGCGACTCTCGAGTACGCTACGGATGAGAAGCGTCGCCATCAAGACATGCTCGGTCGAGAATGGGAGGGAGTACCAGACGATAGATACCTGTCGCCGTGGGACGGCAAGGTCAAGCCTCTTGTCGTTCAGGCTACAGATGATCTCTACAACAACGCCAACAGCTCGACGTATAGCCGCACCTTCATTCGCAATATCAGCCCGTGGATGCTGCGAATCGCTACATGGCCATCCAGTGAGTCGAGTATATCACATCTCGAAGTCTTGACGTCGCTGACGGAATGTAGGCCATCTCGATTACATTCATGGTCAGACTTACTCCGGCGACTACTGGACTGCTTTCGCCAAGTGGATTCCTTCAACTATCGCGTTGAGTGTGATGGTAATGATCACTGATTCCGTTGCGATAGTCAATGACTGATCGGTCTCCAGCTTCTCTTCCCAGGTGATGTGAGTGGACAAGAGCGAAATGGCGGCTGCTACGATGTCTTCCCGTACAAGAGCTACACCTATCCAAAGGCTGCTCGCAACCAGTTCGAGGACAATCGTCAAATCTCCATCGCACGACAGCTCAAAGATGGACACGGTCTGGAAGGCCAGCGAGCATTGAGACCAAGATATCTGTGTGTCCTCACAGAAGACGACGCAGTGGATGTCATCTTTGTCGATGGCTGGACCGAGAAACATCCCGGGCAACAGCTTGAGTATGTCTTCATCGCATACACCGCCGCCCAATTCTCGCATGACTCCCACGAAGACATGGAGGCCTTGCATGACATTGCCAAAAGAGCAACCAAAGACGCCGGTGTCAACGCGTATTGGGTTGGCTCGTCTTGTATGCCCGACGATGACCAGCTGGAGCAAGACGTCTATAAGATATCCGATGTC
Organism: Zymoseptoria brevis; assembly: GCA_000983655.1. Taxonomy (NCBI): domain Eukaryota; kingdom Fungi; phylum Ascomycota; class Dothideomycetes; order Mycosphaerellales; family Mycosphaerellaceae; genus Zymoseptoria; species Zymoseptoria brevis. Next base: position 77,229 of record JYJE01003046.1, on the reverse strand, counting down.
ATTCGCGGCGCCCACTCTCTGGTTATCGCTGTTGGACCAAGCCACTGCGCCGAAAGCCTGACGATGGACCTGCAAGTCCGAGAATGGGGAACGAGAATGTGGACATACCCTGAGGTATTGCTCAGTCCCGGACACTCGATCAAGATCTTCCCGCGCAACGGCAAAGATAACATGGTCATGCCCAAACGAAACTTCGCCGCCAATGTATGGACCGATGCCGCTGTATCTCGCCAGCTCACGGACCACTATGAGGGCAGTCTGACCCTCAGTCGGCTGGAGTTGGTGACTCTCGCATTGCAGTGCCTCCACAATCGAGTCACTGCATCGGAGTATCTCCCTGGAGATCAATCCTACGCTCTGATGGGTCTGCTCAGACTTCGACCAAATGTCGACTCGACCGACAGCGCCTTCCAAGCTTTCGCTAGGTTGTCTCTGGCCAATGACAGCGACATGCTTTTAGAGCGACTCATCTCCAGTCTTCCTAAGGATCCGAACCAGCACTGGAGCTGCATGGATGACGCCTTCGGTGCAAAGCTGTGGGATATTTATCCAACTTGCCAAATTGCAGGCATTGGTCAAGACGATACTGTCATCGTAGACGGTTTGCGAGGCGCCAACGTTCGCTGGAAGTCCTTCGAGACGGTGAAGAACCTCACCTCGACAAGCTGGAAGCGGCTGTTCGTGCTGCTTCTGGAACACTTGTCGCCAATTGCCTTGTATACCGCCATCATTCTACTGGGTGTTGCCTCTTCGACCAAGAACGTTGCCATCACCGGATTCGGCGTCGTTCTGCTCATATACTCCCTGGTTGCCGTCCTGGGAGCGCCATATTTTGTCAAGATCCTGTACGGAGGAAAGTTCTGGCAGACTCAGGTAAGTCTCCGTCTCAACTCATCTTCCTACAACGCCGCTGATGTGCTGTAGGCCTGGCTCTTTGGCTTCGAAGGGCACCTCGACATCGCTACCGTTGAACAGCAGATATTCGGCACAAAGCTGGGACGCCTGGCATGGTCTCCATATTCGTCACCACTCTCACGCCACCAGGCCAACAAGCATGGAGAGTGCATCGGCATCGACCCAACGACCGATCCCGATGTCGTTGCGATGGTCGAACAAGCCAGGCACGCTCGACCTGGGGATCAACGAATCTTCACTATCGTGGATACCGGAAACATGGAAGTTACGATGTTTTCCGCTCAGCGACCGCCCGTAGCGTTCCTCTTGGCTGGAGAGGAGGGAGGCATGCAGCGAGCCATTGGCGTGAGCTATGAGTGGGAGACGGCCACTTGCTATCGCGAGACCGTGATGCGCTTGCCTACTCCGACCAAGGCCCAGATGAGCCGTGTGAACCGGGTTCGATTCGGGTTGAAAAGGAGAATGTTCCCAGTGAGGGCAGTAGGAGGCCGAGAGTGTGTGTGATTGGTTCCAACCCGTGGTCTGTCGTCGTAATCATGGCTCTCGCATCTTGGGTGGCAGATGGCTGAGAGCTTGCATCGTGTCCTGGAGGAGAAGATCCGCGAAATAGTCGTCGTAGAGATAAGGTAGGATGACATGCAAGATAGCCGTACATGTACGACAGCATGACATGCCATGTCGACGTACAGATCAGTTGACAGTCACGATAGCAGGACATGCTATATAGTCGTACAGGGCAGCCGACAGAAGGTGTTGAACAGTCCGACTTTGAACTTACAGGACATGCCGAATAGCGCAGGTCATGCTAAGTAGGCGTACAGGTAGCTCTCGCTGCCCACTGAGTTGTCTCCGAGGTCTTGTAATAATCTCCGATACGGTGCGAACATGTGAGCAAGCTGTGAGCGAAGAAGATGCTTTTCATGTGTATGACATGCCCCAACGCCCGTGGAAGCAGATTAAATTAGAGTCGTATCAACAAGGGCTTTTCACGTACCCTACAAAAGCCCACGATCTTCGTCTAATTGATGTCAAACAAGCCCTTGAGATGTTTGGCAATCAGAGTCCACTCGTCCTTCTCAACCTCATCGCGGTAGAACTCTTTCAGAGTATCAATACTCTTACGAGAGATGTGCGAGTAAAGCGTGTCCTTCTCCTCGATCTGGCGGCCGTAGGTTGGCTGGTTAGAGCCTTCAATCTTGATGGCCACGCTGGGCGCACCCTTCTTGCAAATTTGTAGCTGCTTGTGATCTCGTTCGATGGATGTAACTCTGCCGAGAGTGAAGATTTCTTTGAGACCGGTAACGGAGTTTTGCTTGACAGCAGCGATGGGCGTGTTGATTCGGAGGTTGCCTTCGATGACATCCACACCAACGACGATTGGGTCCTTCTTGTTGAAGACGGCCACTGGTCGGAGCACACAGGGGAAGACAGCAAGCATTTTGCTCTCCTCCTTCTTTTGTGCGGCCAAAGCAGCCATGTGCCTGGTGAAGTCATCGAACAGGTGGTAGATGATTTCAGCGGTAAAGATCTTCACTCCCATCTGTTCGGCCAACTCGATAGCTTCCTTGTCGACCTTGACATCGAAACAAAGCATTACGGCGTATTCCTTTGCCTTCTCCAACATCGTCGATGCTGTAATGACATCGCGCTTGTGCACAGGGCCGATAGAGATGTTTGCGACGGGGATTTTGGACACCTTCAAGAACTCGAGAAGAGCCTCGAGGGAACCCAAAGTAGAGGCCTGAACGGTGACTCCACGGCCGGACTTGGCGATTCGGCTCATGAGGTTCTCCAGGTCACCCATGACATCCTCTTCGAGCTCCTCAATCTCATCCTCATCATCCTTGTCCTTGACGACCAAGAGTCGCGAACCGGCAATGGCATTGTCGAGACCGTTGGCAGCAATCTTGACACCCAACGCAGCCTTGACAGACTTGTTGTGCACATACTGCGACTTCACACGAAGTTCCTTCATCTCGGCTGGTGTGAGAAGTGCTCGGATGTCTGTTGTGATGGCTCCTTCCGTACCGCAAAGCACGATGCGATCGCCTTCGTTGAGGACACCGTTGGAGAGCACAACATCAATGGTTGTACCCAGACCTTCGATGACCTTGACTTCCAAGACGGTACACTCCACTTCGGACAGGTACATGAGCTGACCCGACATGCGCTCTTGGGTCAGGGTCGTGAGAAGCTTCAGCATGTCTGGAATACCTTCACCGGTGTGAGCCGATGTAGGACACAGCGAGACAAACTTGGCCATGGACTTGTTCTCGTAGAAGAGCTCAGAGTTGAATCCATGCTCAGCGAATGCGAGCTTCGTTTTCTCAAGGCGGTCTCTGAACTCATCCTGGACACTCTTCTTCTGCAGCGATAGCGAATCACGGAATCCGTTGTTGGCAATCATCTTCCAGCCGTAAAGACGATCGATCTTGTTCAAAGCGACAATGAAAGGGGTCTTGCGGTCGCGAAGGAGTTTCATCGATTCCAGTGTTTGAGGCTCGAGACCGTGCATAATGTCGACCACGAGGATAGCAATGTTACAAAGACCACTTCCGCGAGACCGGAGGTTGGAGAAAGACTCGTGACCAGGTGTGTCAATGACGAGTAGACCAGGAATCTTGAACTCGAATGCGCCATCTTGGTTGACCACAGCGGTCTTCTTCTGCAGTGCCTCGACTGGGAAGTATGTGGCCCCGATTTGCTGTGTAATACCACCAGCTTCGCCCTCTTGAACATTGGTCTGGCGAATCTTGTCGAGTAGCTTGGTCTTTCCAGTATCGACGTGACCAAGAATACAGCAAATTGGTGATCGAAGGTTGTCCTTGGATGCAGCTGCTTTCGCAGCTTCGTGTTCCGCCTTTCTCCTATCCGCAGCTTGCTGTTTCCGTTGTGCTGCCTGCCGTTGTGCGACTGTCATGGCCTCCTCGGAAGAGTCGGAGTCCGAGCCTGAGTCCGAATCGTCGTCTGAACCCTCTTCCGAGTCCTCGTCCGCCTTTCCGTTCTGCTCCGGTTTCGCCTTGGACTGGTTGACCTCCGCCTTCGCAGAATCTTCCTCGTCTCCAGACTCCGCATCCCAGGCATCCCTGGGTCCCTCGTCCTCTTCCTTCTCGGCCATAGCCTCCCAATCGTCCAATTCGTCTTCGGCCTCCTTGGCAGCCTGCTTCTCGGCCTCCTTCTTTGCTTTCTCGGCGGCCTTTGCTGCCTTTCTCTCATCTTCCTCCTTGAGTTTCAGCTCCTCCATCTTCTGTCTGGCCTCTTCCTCCTCACGCGCCTGCTGAGCCTTCCGCTCCTCAGCCTCCTTGCGCGGGTTCTTCTTGCGGAGCTCCTTGATGGCGGGCTTCTTTGCCTCGACCTCACCCTCAATGCCCGCCACCTTAGCACCAGACTCCAACATTTGCTGCAAGCGCAGCTTTTGCATCGCTTCATCCTTGCGCTGCTTCTCGGTCTTGTATGTGCCTTCACGCTTCATTTGCTCGACCTTGGCCTTCTCTTTCGCCTTCTTCGCAGCTCTGGCCTCCGCAGCGCGCTTCTCTTCCTCCTCATCCTTTTGCCTCTCTTCTTCCTCCTTTCTGGCGGCCTCCTCACGCTCTCTTTGCTCTTCCTCCTGCCTACGGCGCAACTCCTCTTGCTGCTTCTGCAGAGCTGCGAGAGCACCGGTAAGTTTCTTCGGCTTCTTGGCCCCGGCCGGCTCAGGTGCGGCGACCGGAGCGACAGGCTCGTCGACAACAACCTCCTCCTTCTTCTGCTGTGCTGCTGGTGCAGTCTTCTTCTTCGCTGCAGCCTGCTCCTTTTTGCGCTGCTTCTCACGCTCTTTCTTCTCCTTTTCCTTTTGAGCCTTCGTCTTCACACCGCCGCCATCATTGTCGTCCTCATCGTCCTCAGCCGGCTCGGTAGCCTTCTTGCCCTGCGGCTTAGCGCCCTTGCCCTTCTTGCCCTTTCCGGGCAGGTCAAATTCGTCCTCGATGGAAGCCTCCTCCGGTGCTTTCGCAGCCAGATCCAGAGCAGAAGGGCCGCCATCCTCAGCGGTGTCCGCAGTTGGGTCTTCGCCCTCGACAAAGTCGTTCTCGACGGCCTTGCCCTTCTTCTTGCGCTTTTCCTTGTTCTTCTTCAGCGCGGCCATGAGTCCACCGGCTCCACCGGCTCCCTCTTCATCATCCGCGGCATCACCAGCCTTGGCCTCCTCCTCGGTCTGCGCTATCGGGTCTGCGACCTCACCGAGACTTTCGTCCCAGTCGTCGCCGCCTTTCTTGCCTTTCTTTCCTTTTGGTGCCATGTTGCAAGGATCGGCCGGGTCGTGTTGATTCGTATTCGGTTATGCTTTGAACGACGGTATCAAGTGGCAAATATGTAGAGAGCAGAGCAAGTGGTGTGTTTAGCTGTTGGTGGAGTGGGGTGGCGGCTGATCGAGATGAAAAGAAGATCGCTCTAGCATAATACAGCAGAAGGTGCAGTCGTCGCGGAGCTCGAGCGGATCGAACTGACAAGAGACAGATCTTGCGTGTCGTTGTCGGGTTGGCGAGTGTGTGTTTCCAGCGCCTTGTGAAGTGCGACGCGGAAAATGAGGTGCAGATGATGTACGGCCTCTTGGCAGATCTCCGGCACTTTTTTGACATGGTTTCTACAACAAGGGATCATATATGCATTTGTCACAAGGTCGAGAGGGTGCTGCGTTCACGTGCATACGGAGGTCACGGTGGTAGAGAATCGTGGAAGTTCGGAACAGCAAGGGGGCACATGCAAACGAAGCTGGTTCATACACTTTTGCAACATTGTGCAAGGTCGTCACGCTCTAGAATCTCGAGAGCATCCTTACAGCCTGCTCCGCGGGATCCTCCGGCTTCGCAGGAGCGTCTGGCTTGTCTGCGACTGGACTGCCATGTGCGAAGAACAGGATCTGAACTGCAATCGCGAGACCAGCGTGGAGTGCGACGACAAGCACGAGCAGGACACGCGACGTTTTCGCGTCAGTGGCAGAGACCACGGGATATCTGGGAGTTGTCAGCGTGCGTTTGAAGACATGATCAGTAATTCAGAAGACTCACAAATTCCTGAAGAGGAACACTGCCGAGAGCGCGAAACCAATGCCAACGAAGGCGAAGTTCAATGCTAGAAGCTTGCGTTAGCCACACCATTTCAAGTCCATGTATCAGCATCTGTCTCTCTTACCAGTCAGTGGTGACCAGCTCACCAGCGCCACGGGTATCCAGATCAGGTTGGCGTAGCCGTAGAGTGCCCAACATTCCAGCACATTCGCGCTCTCGCTTCCAAACCACTTCAGCACTCCCCATAGCGCCAGAGGGATGACCAGTGTGTATCCATAGATCAATCCCGCCGCTCCCGACAAAAGCTTGAAGTCATACGCAAAGTGCGTCTTGCCTGTCGTCGCCAGATATTGACTGATCGTCCCTGTCAAGAACAGAATGACCACCACCGTTGTCGCAATCCAAAAGGGACCGTAGAGATCAGGGTTGCCATCTAAGATATCGAGGAAGTTTTGGCGTGGGTATAGGGCGGCCTGGCATCGGTGGAGAATTTGATTCGTGTCGACGTCGAAAAATTGCTGGTAGAAGGCTATCGACCAGAGGTATCGTTTCGAGGAGGAGGAGGATGGTTGGCGAGAGGGGCCACCGAGGAAGGAGGATTGTTGGTCGGGCTGGACCTTTGCGCGCGGCGCATTCTGACTTGAGTCAAATGCTGAGATTCTGTCAGTCTGCTGCTTGTTTTCGTCGTCAGATGGTAGATCATACTGGAGTTGTGGAATTCGAGGTCGTCGTTCAGGTCGGTATGGCCTAGATCTCCCTGAGATTGCTGTCAGCAGCCGTCCATGAACTTGCGATGATGGTGTGTGTGTACTTCTGCATCAACATCCACAACGACATCGTATCCTTGTTGTCCTGACATTGTTGCGATTGTTGATGGTAGGAGGATGACCGTACGCCGAGTCGATGTCTGGCTGTCCAAAGATTCACGACACGCCAGGTGTATAGCTGTTGCGTGAGGCGGGAAAAGCGGCAGGCACGCCCAAACGGGTCACTGGTCAAACTCTAACCTTTGTGCCTTCAGACTTCACATGCATTTCTTCCGATGTCGAATGATAGCACTTGTCAAAGGTCTTACGTGTTGATAAATACTGTTACTCATACACTTTCTCGATTATCGTACATCCTCCCGTATCGATTACAATCAAATTAATCTCTTCTATCTGTAGCTTGCTCCATCCATCCAGCATATGCACATCCAGCTCGACGCCTTCGAAGAACGATCTCACGCAGTCAACCCGTACAGACCATACATAGATCGCCGCTACTTGCAAGCGCTACCGCGAGTAGTGATCAAGGGTCGACTACTCGTAACGATAGCACAACGGCCCTGCCATGGTGTCCATCAAGCTCCTGAACGTTTGGTCTGGCGCGACGAAGCCGAAGGGTAATCTGTCGTCCAGCGTCATCTGCGGGCAGTCCGGTGACTTGCAACCCAACGTAGCCGTACCACTGATGGCGAACTGGCGGTTCCAGATGTCGAGATATTGCCAAATTAGCCACATTCTGGGATCGTGTCAGCACATGGACTACATTTCAATCGTTGGGGTATGCTTGCCGGTCGGTCATGCTATGGTGCAAAAAAAACAGGGGGTCGCTCGGCGAAGAGTTAAAGTCCATCATCGACCCTCCGATCTGCCAATGACCACCACCGTGGACGCCAAACTTGTTGGTGGCGCTCCCATAGCCCTGCGAAAGGTCTTGGAAGTCTTCGAGATAGATGTTCTCCAGCATAAGGGTTGTCAGATTCGTATAAGTGTTGAATGTCTTCGAAAAAAAGGGATTGATGTCGCGTTCGAGGCAACGAGGGTTGTATTGGAACATGCTGGCGACATTCTTGTTGCCCGGCAATGAGAGGGGACCCAAATTGACGGTGTAGTTTGTGAAAGGGCCTCTCTGCACACAGCCACCGCCCAATCCGGGAGGATAAACGATGTCTTGTTGCGCCAGCCAGGTGTCTGTCCTTCCCGCAACGAATTTGCCGTTGCTTCCCATACTGTAAGCATCCCCAGAGAAGAGCTGGCTGTTCTGGGGTGCTTCGGCGTCTTCCGACCAGTTCCAGTAGGGCATGACTCCAGGATAGCCGCATAAATCGCGAAGATCCTGCTCGAGGAAGTGCACGAAGCCTCTGTGCCAGGCGAAGAAGTCTGCGGTGTCGTGGATATTGTACGTATAGTTGATGTGTCTAGAGACATTGGATTAGCGACTCCTGGTCCATTTGTACACGTTAGAGCCCAGTACTCACGTTGCAACATACTCATCGTACCGACTCTTCACGCCTGGATAGGCTTTTGCTTGGCCGACAGTCATTCTCCGAGGTTTCATTTTCTGCAGGCAGGTCACAGCATCTGTGAAGGCTTTCCGTGTCGCCCGCGGAAGTGTACGCCATTCTTTCCGCACGTCGGCATTGGCGTATGTACAGGATGTAGAAGCTCGACCTCCAATGTTCAGTCGCATCCTTTGATCGGCGACGTCCGAGATGTTCTGGAAAGCGTCGCCATTTGCGATCTCGACTTGCGTGAAAGAGTTGATGCTAGGTGATTGTGCCGTTGCCAGTGTTGCGAACGACAGCAGGTTGAGTAGGAAGCTGCGCATTATGAAAGAATCTCAGGATTTTTTAATGAGTGTAGCTGGAATGTCGCGAGGGAAACGTAGGCATGGGGTTTCAGAAGCTTCAAAGAGATTGACGAATCCTCTAAGAGACCTACAGGAGCAAGGTTGTGCATATAGCGTTGGCCACGAAGATTGCTGGGCGGAGCCCGAATGATCCTGCAGCGCCATTGTTTGCACCGACAGCTGCCAACGCTCGGAAGGCGGCATTCGATGTTGCAGAATATTGGTGGCGGGCTTGCCAGGGGCACTCAACAGCGTGAGCGGCGGGGATGATGTCCTATTCATGTCTTTGGCGCGTAGAATAAGGTGGTTCCTGACGCAATTTGCAGATAATTCAGATCTCGCTTGGGTCGGTCGTATGCAGGGCGCCTTCCGAGATCCCACGCGACGGGCGTATAGTGGATTTCGGTGTCACCGTAGAGGCATCAATTGGTAACAGAACACGTAACCGATCATCGGCGTGCAGTGCGACTGCCATCATGTCTTCGAATAGAATCATCAATGAGAATGATCTTTCGCTGAGGCATTGGCTATACATCGTGGCCGGGTTTTCCAGATCGGAACAGTGTGTGGAGAGGTCTAGTGCAATGCAATGCCACCTCGAGGCTGTTGAGCTTCGTATACTCGACAGACAAGGCTCGGATTCTGGCGAGTTGCAGATGTCAGTGCTAGTAACAAATCGTAGGAGTACCTGCACGCCTACTCGTAGGCCGTCCTCCTGACTACCCGTCCACGTTAGCATTACGATGGATTTTCCGGACACCTTTACCGCCTTCCTCAGTGGCAAGTACGCTTATGGAATTGTACGATATCTCGAGCGCCTTCGTGTCTCGGGTGGCGGCGATGATGTTGGTGATCGATGAGTGAGAGGCCAGACTGTTGCGTGGTCAGATGAAGGATATTTGACTTTGCGGCTCACCCAATCTTGGGCGGGGTCCCGTCGGCGATTGTACGGACGTCATCCGCTGTAGGAATTGTTGGTTACGCTTTGCGCGTGTTGACCTCCTTCAACATCAACCATGCTAATACAGTAGCGATTGGATTACTCACTCTCATTCATATCCGCCGCCAAGGCTCGCTGTAGAAATGCGGCTCTTCCTCCTGCCCGTATCAACTCGAAGGACCTTGATCTACGCCGAACGCGTCCAGCTGCAATTGGCCGCCGGAGCCAAACCACCACTTCAAGACCGTCTCATCACCAAAGTCAGCGATACATGGGCAAAATGGGAGAAAGCCGAGAAAGGCTGGCAGAAGAAGCTCACGACATACGGCAACCAGGGTCTCCGGCGCATACCTTTCGAAGAATGGGGATTGAAGTCGCTGCCTTCGGCCAACAAGCAGCGACTGGAGGACGCGAGTAGCGGGAAGGTGAAATATGAATGTCTATATCCTGCCGCCTTTGTCAAGGAGGCCAGCGTGCCAGCTATCCTGAGCAGACTTGCCACGGAGCGTCAAGGCTTACATAGCAAGAGAATGTGGAATTGCCTGATCTTTGCGCCCTTCACAATACCCTTTGCTCTTGTGCCTGTGTAAGGACTGTGTCTATACCGCGAGGCTTGCGCCATGTGACAGACAGTAAGCTGATCTACTCCAGAATCCCCAACATTCCATTCTTTTACCTCATGTTCCGGGCATGGTCGCATTACAAAGCACTCTACGGCTCAAAGATGTTGGAGCATCTTACGAAGAACAACCTTATCAAAGCGATACCTTCACAAGAGATGGACGAGAGGTATGCCGCAGGACTACTACATCCATCCGAACAGCATGCGCGAGACGCGGATCCGCCTAGCAAAGAGGAGATCGAATACATGGCCAAGAATGCGGAGGCACAGACCGAGGGCGGGAAGAAAGAGGTGATGCTGTTGGAGAGCTGGAACGGATCACTGCTTGCGGAGAGTTTCAAGCTTCCAGAGCTGGACATTGAGGTCGAGCGTGCGGTATGGCAAGCCGAAAATGCGATCAAGGGTGATGCGCAAAAGGAGAAAGATGCCGCAGCATTGAAGACGAAAGAGGAGACGAAGTAACGAGCGATACGTGGGATTGGGGATGCGGGGTCTGAATACTACACTTGAATAATACAAGCGGCTTGGGGTCTGTATGACACAAGGCGCGTTGAAGATGGACGACCCACGTCTATGTAACATACTTGCCAACCAACTTCATCAGCTCGTTGCGTACACTCTCGTCTCCGATTTTGTCATGGCCAAGAACCTCACTCAGCTCCTCGGGATCTACGATGCCCTCGTCTATGGCTTGGTAGACTTGTCCAGAATACTGTCGAAGCATGAACCTCACGTCGTCAAAATCTCGCTGTTCTTCCCGCGTGAGACAGCACTCCACCTTGATCCGCATCATTGACGGAATGCCGAGGACGTTGAACTCCACGGGCTCACCCAATACATCGAAAGGCCCGACTCGATCGACATTTCCCTCCAGTCTTCGCGGCGAGTTGCGAAAGCCTGCTTGCTTAATGTCCAGCTCGATTCGATGCTGCTCTGTGCATTCATCCCATGGTCGGCCGGTCTTCACGAAGACCTTGAGCACGCCTTCGACCAGGCGGGAATCCGGAATAACAATACTGCGTTCGATGAGTCTTCGTAGTCCCGTATCTCCGCTCCAAAAGAGAAGGGTCTGGTGTAACTCACCGTTGCTCTCCCGTGACGGCTTCCCATACTCCTTTCATCTTGATGCTCGTAATGAGATCAACATCGCGTGTGCTCTTACGACCGCCACGTAATTGCATGGAGAACCCACCTTGAATGGCGTAGCAAACGGCAAAAATGAGGCACACTGAGAGATCGAACCCAGTAAACTCGCAGACATTTCCTCAATGAGGAAGCATGTGCATCAGCCGTGAATCGAACACGGGGCTAGACGACCGAGTGGGTGAAACCCGACGACAAACTCGATATTTGTCCCGCGAAGCGGGACAAATATCGAGTTTGGAGGAAGGGTTTCGCCCACGGAGGAGTCGTCTTACTACTTCACATGGTAACCCCAATACCTCGTCACCTCTCGTGAATGTTTGCTACTCGCCTCTGGCTCGTAGCCCAACTGCTCGCCTCTGGCTCGCAGTGCGAAGCGCCAATACTGCTCTTCGTCGCGTCTGCTACTCGCCTATGGCTCGTAGCCCAACAGTTCGCCTTTGGCTCACAGTGCAAGTTGCGACGACGACGGAGTCGATGCACCTCACCTGAAGTGACGTGGCACACCACCATCACAATGCTCGTCATTATACCACAGCACCTTCATGGTCACCTCAACCTCCGATGAAGATGGGGGTGTCGAGTTGGTCGAGGTGGATTGGAAATTTGAGTTGAGGTTGACGGGACGGGTGTGCCTGCACCGACCCGAGCGGAACCACCCCGCGTCACCTCCGAGTACCTGCCTCGATCATCTCTTCAAACTGCAATACTCCAATCCAATCAGGACCACCTCGGCGGTGCATTTCATACGACAGCGTCGAGGCACCTTACCGACAAGACCTTGAGAGCAACGATCCCTAGTACAACCCTCCCCAATTTCCCGCGCAACGTTCACTGTACAAGTCTCGCTTGGCTGGCTTGGATGGCGGAAGCACTGAGGCACTATCTTGATCTCACTGTCTTCACCTCTCCTCAGTGCACGTAGCTCACCTCATGCAGCTCATACCGGACACCTTCATAGCGCCTTTCTCCTTCCGGCGCGCATACCCCGGAAATCTCGCAGACCGCAAAGGCTTTCCGAAACACGACACCCGCCCGGAGGAGTGCTACTCACCGCCAAGTACGGAACGCCATACGATCCGATGCAAGAGATGGATCAACGCATAACATGACGCACAATGCATGGCGGAGGGATGGATGACGGACGTCAATACACCAAAAGACAAAAGACATACCACTTCATGCACACGAGAAAATCACGACGAGGAAACTGTAAAAGTGGTGAATGCGATTGGATACAGTACTGAATACGATGTCCACATTCACAATGGTCTTACAGCCCGAATTGCCTTTTGAGGGGTGATGATGGACTGCGAGTGTTTTCTGGTTGATGGACAGCCTTTGTGGGCCGCCGATGTGAGACATCAAATGACCACAAGAATTGAAGGATGCGCAATTGTCGGTGCGTGGCCGATGTGCGTAAATGTTGTCGATCCGAGCGGCGCAGAAGGCCGATAATGAATGTCGAGGCAGTCATATGTTGTGCATGCGAATAGATGGTGGTGTCTGCTGTGTGTGGATGTGCTGGAATGGTGGTCGGTGCTGTTGTTGGAGATGGTGATAGTGCTGGATCCGTCGATGGTGGTCATTATCAAGCAGCCTCAAAGGTCCTGATCATCTACCACCGGCTCCTACACCGCCGGCTCCTCCTCCTCCTCTTCCTCCTCGTCATCCTCCTCCTGCTTATCTCCATCACCGCCGACGATCTTCTTGGAAGTACGAGTGGCTGCACGGGAAGACTTGCGTTGGCGCTTCGAGGTCTCGTCGTTCTCGTCGTCATCAGTTGGAGCACCACGCTTCGTGCCGACTCCACCTCCCGAAGCCTTGGGTACAGCTGTGGTCTTCGACTTCGCCTTCGGCTTCGACGCAGCGACCTTGCTCTTAGGGTCCTTGTTAGTTGGTGAATCCTTCGAGGGTGAAGCCGCATCCTGACCCACAGCGGCGGCACCCGACTTGGTCAATGTCACCCAAACAGAGAGCAGTCCCTCACTGCTCATCGACCCCAAGATCGCGATCACGGGATGATCCTCGGCCTCAGGGCCGTCTGCCGAGAACTCCGCCTTCACTCTGTCCACGAACCGCTTCGCCTGCTTGCCTCCGGTGCTCGGCGCGGTCTCGACCTTGAGCGGGGTTCGGCGGTCATCGTTGACGAACATGCGGAACTGGTCCTCAAGGAGACCCTTGTATGGGACGAGCATCTCCACCGCTGTAGTGTCCTTCTCGCTCAGCTTCTTGACGCCTCCAGCCGCTATGCCACAAGAATGGTCAGCGAGTCCATTCACGGCGTATGGATATGGTGTTGTTCAAGACGTACAGTTCGGAACAAGCATCTGGACAAGCGACTTGTAGAAGATACCCACGGCTGTAGGGGACAACTGGTCGAGCTGCGCCTTCAAGAACTCCTTGACATCGTTGCCGGCAGCCGCGACCAATTGGTTGACGAACTCAGTGGACTGCTTAGTCAAGTTGGCGCCTGCACGAGTGGTTGGCTTGCCGTTGGGACCGCGGTCCTTCCTCTTGAGATCCTTGGTGAACGCGGTCATCACGGTGTTGATCAACGGCTGGTGGTCGTTGGTGATGGACTTGGCGATAGCAGCCTCATCGGAGGTGTAATCGCCAACCTTGTTGACCTTGGCCGCTGCCTTGGATCTTGCAGATGTCAGCAACGATCATGCTCTGGAATGGAAGACTGCTGAACATGGTTCACTTACCCGCCAATCTGAGACATGGCCAGTCCGGTCAGCGCGCTGAGTTGCAGACCCATGGTATCCATGCGCTGAGCCTGGATGGCCTCCGCGGCGGAGTAGATACCGGGATCGGCAGCGCTGGGCCACCCGGGTCCCTGGGTGATGTCGCCGAGAGTCAACTGAGGATACCTGGTGATGATAATTAGTCAGGACATCACACCTCGCGCGAAGGCGGAGGATGTGAACAAGAGGCATACTCGTCGGGGTCCATGCCCGTCACAGGTGCGGGCGACTCCGGCTCAAGGCCTGGGCTACGCGTCACCGCAGAAAGTGGGCTGGGGTTGTTGGGGTTGCCGACGGTTGGCGTCAACTTCGGCGTGGTGTCGATGCTCAAGTTGGGCTTCTTGCCGGTAGGCGTGGTCGCCGCGCCCGCCGACACGCGCTTCGAGGGAGATCCTGGGCGAGGAGAAGTCATTGCGATGAGACAGAGCTTCTGGTTGGCTTTGAGTGTTGATGCAAATGGTGGCAAGGTTGTGAGTGTGGTGGAATGCAATGAACGAGAGGGTTTTTGCAATTTGAGTGAAGCCTTGAATTCGGTTATGGTGGAAAAGAAGGTGGAAGAGAAGGACAACGAAAAGTGGCAAAGACGTCGCTCCGTCAAAGGTCTGCATGCGATTGCCGGACTATACTCACCAAGAATTTGCGAACGACCTGCTCGGCGAGAAAGCGTTTGAGCAAACCGGTCCTGTCTTTGACGACGCAGCCTCCCCATCCTCCAGCGCAGCAGGGCGGACAAACACCAAACGGACATTTGCAAGGAGCTCGCAGCTGTTCGACAGCCGACATGCAGGGCATGTTTGAGCAAGTTGGCGTTTGAACAAACTGCTGCCGTCTGGCCTTTGCACTGCTGCAACAGCACAGCGGACCATCGCGACTCGGGCGTTTGCAAGAATTGCGCCACACTTCGTCAGTCTTTGCAAACACCTCACGAATATGCTCGCTGAATCTCTGGAATCAATTTGTATGGAGCACTGCGAAGCTGGCTAACTATTGAACTGGCGTGCTGAAGTCATGAACCGACTGGTGTCTTCGCTACATGAAGCCGAAAAGTCGTCCTCTTCACGACATGCTTGGACGCTCGACTCTCGGTCTCGGCTTGCCGCCCGCAAAATGCGGAGGCACTGCCGAAATCAAACACTTCGACGAATCCATCGTTCTCGTTTTCGAGGTTGTTCGTCAATGGCGGTGTCGAGGTGTATCAAACGGACCGTAGCCGCCGGCCCCAGCAACGAGCCAGCGGGCATTGCGTGGGAGACCCCGCTCAGCTTCCGTGCCTGGCATTGACGGGGCGGTGTGGATGGCATTATCTACCACGACCAATGTCGGCGACGAAGCCGTGGCGGGTAGCCACAGTTTGCAAGCCAGCGCCTGGCTCATCTGTTGCCAGCGGATGCAGCTTCATCGTTCTCGTTTCTGCAACGAAGGCGGTGGGCCGCCGTCATGACACTGGCCGTACAATCCGGACTTGCGCATCGGCAGCACTCATTCGGCGAGACCGCTGGTGTCCGATACATGAGGCTATCCATTGCTTGGTGTCCAATCTCGGGATGTGGATCTGATGCACGAGCAGGCTTGTCTGTGCAACTCGAGACGCATGCAGTCGTTTGAAGGATACACACGATCTGGGGACGCGCTCAAAGTTGATGTGTCACTTTCTATGGATGCCGTCCATTGCCGCTCTGGAAACGTGCGTCCATCGACAATGACTGAATGGCATTGTTTTGCGCACCGCTTTTGCCGTCCCGCTGCTCGCACGTCGCACTACAGCTTCTTGTGGTCGAGGCGATGACTATATTCGCATCGGTGAATGTTGAATCCTCTGTGCGCAGCTGTTCTGGACTCGAGCCGCGAGACTGAATTCATGCACTGTCTTTGTCGCCTTGCGTAACGTGGTACACTTGGAGGCATTCTGCACATGCTCGGGTTGTAATGTCCAATCGAGAAGGTGGGGAGGTCTATTCCTGTCGTCAAGCTACAGTCCGCAGAAAAAGGTGGGCGGTTGTCCGGTTGTCAGAGTCTGTGTTAAGTAACCTCGCATCACCACTTCACCCAGGTTTCCTACACCAGCTGTGCATTTCAGTCAACCTTCATCCGTCCAAGTCATGACAGGTAGAGTCAGACGTGGTGCCGGAGGCAAAGTCCCTCTTCCCAGGAACTACTCGAAGCGACAGACACTGACCGATCGTTTGGATGGTTTGCGCAAAGCTCCAGACAGTAAGTTTTCACGTGCGTGCGCAAGGTCTCTCCCGGGCAATGCTCAAGAATGGCGAGATTCAAACAACGCTCGGTTAAACAACATGCTGATTTCCGTGTACAGGCGAGCGACTCGAAGTGTTCGAACAGACTGCGAAAGAGTCCAAAGCCTTCAAAGGTTTCCGCCATCATGCCGCGAAGGTAGGTGACCTTCCACCCCTTCCACCTCAACTCTCATTCTCCGGTGACGCAACTAACAACATGGTTGACAGACGCAATCTCGACAGGACTATCACCTCAGACTGTTCAAAGACTGGATGGCCATGAAGGAAGGTACGCAGCCCTCCACCAGCAGCAGCAGCAGTCGAACCTACGCCAACCGGTGTGGCCGCACAATCGATGGCTAACGTATCGAGACAGGCAAGGAGGTGGACGACTTCGAAGAAGAAGACTTGCTGGAGATCTGCTTCCCACGAGATGACGATGGCCAGGTGGCGGAGAACATCCGCCAGTTCCTGATCGTGACTTACCACAAGACAGCGCCGAGATCTCGCTTGACTGGTGAACGAATTTCCTATCGCTCACTGACCAAGTTCCGAGACTCGCTCTTCTTCTGGGCGAGGTGAGTACACTTGCTTCCACGCCTCTCTTCCGCTGTCATCCAACCAAGATACTTCGTACCCGAATGTCGAACGAACGTATGCTAACATGCTCTACGTAGGTACTTCGCACATCAGCGTGGAGATACTGCTCCGGACGCGCGTCTCCTGTTCCACCATGCGGCCGAAGCTATGCGTGCTGTCATCAAGAGTGACCCGGATCCGGTCCCGGAGATATCGAAACAAACAATGTGAGAATGCTCATCGCCTTGCCTTTACTGTCACCTCATCAGTCGACCATACAATCCACACGCTTCCCATACCTTCAAACACCCACTTCAGAGCGGTGTCAAGCACCTTGTCCCATGCCGCATTCATCTTGCGTGAGGCCAGCCTGCATCTCGTCGGTCCTCGTCTCTCCTCCTCATCCCTCCTACCCTGCGTCTTTGCCTATCTGTGGACCTTTCAGCATGTCGAACATTCCTGGGACTCACTTCGCGTGGAACATTCGCTTACTCAATTTGTGGTGGTTTAGGAAGAGCTTCATCGGTCTGTCAGAGCTCCGAGTGCTTAAGGACTTCGTAATGAGCACGTCGCGTGATATTCAATATGCCGAGCAGCACCTGGCTGCTTGGGACATTGCACGTTTGACAGCCTGTCGCCCGGGCAGCATCTGCAAGTCAGGCCAATTTGCTCGAGGTACGTGGCATTCATTTGCCTGACTGTATTCGCGTATCTGACGTGACAAAGCTACACCTTTGCGGTGGATCGATATTGAGTTTCAGAGGAATGGCGAGAGTGGCAGGTTCAAACTGATCATACATTTCTGGAATCTTGCCATCAAGAAACCCGAGGTGAGCCTCCGGCACAACATAACGTAGAAGACTGCTGTCTAATCTCGCTGCAGGACCAAGAGCGGCCAGAAGCCGAGAGAAGTTCCGATGCCAGGTGAGCAACAATCACAACTTGGCCTCCATCCTTTGATCGACGTTACTATCTTCGTTCTCGAGCTCAAAGCGCGCCCTCCAAGCCACTCAGGTGCAAGGCGTGCTGTGCAATTTGAGTGGAATCACGGAGGTAATATACTGATTTGACTCACCAGACACGTTGAACTCCCCTCGCCAGAGCCGGCCAACTTGACCTTCTCGGCTGCCCATCGCCTTCTCGTCATCGCGATTCGACGTGGTATCCTGCAAGACATTGACACCATCGAGGATCTCATGGCGTACACCGGAAAGAACATCAAGATCAAGCCCGAGTTCCGGGAAGACTATCTCTTCTACCGTGGGAAGCCGAAGGGTATGGGTATCGACATGAAGCACCCTCTGACTGTAACGGCACTTGATCAGTAAGTTCCTGACCACTGTACCTCCGTGCTTCCGCTCAAACTGCACCATCCAAGCCACCCGAGCGTTACCTGCACGGTGAAAGTTGCGCGAAAGATTGGGGAGATGTGCATCAGGATCGTTGCAGACACGGTCTTGTGGCAATGTTTCTCTACGTTTTCGTGTGACATGCACCGGACGAGGTGGTCCTGATTGGTTTGGTTCGGAGTGTTGCAGTTTGAGCGGAATGATGGAGGTACCACGTCCATCTCTTATGCCGCAGTCGCTGATCTCTTTCGGTCACTACAGGTTCTTGAAGAGATGCTGCTTCGCAGTTGGCTTCACCCAGCAAGCGATCGGGATGACGAGTATTCGTCGTCGTGCGTCGTCCGATCTCGTCGCTCGGATCGGCACGGAGCAAACCCGCAGAATTCTGGTGCATGAAAATTTTCTCGACTTGGAAGCGTCCACAATGCTAATGCTGTTCTGTCAGGGTCATGCACCAGACACATTCACCTTGGAGAGATACTACCTCTTCATGGGTCCGATGATGAACCAGACTGGTCTATTGATGGAGGAGGGCGATAACGTTCAGTTCAAGGAGATCTACCGCAAGCGATGGGCGCCCATCGTCACGTCCAAGATCGACGACCCGGCAATCAAGCGTACCAGAGGCGCTGCACTCCGCGCAATGACCGACAGGCTCGTTCTCGCAGATCCCGAGACACCGAACTGCACGACCGAGCAAGAGCGTCGGAACTACCGCGCTCGACTTCGACTTCACGCCCACCGAGCATTGCTTGAGCACGAAAAGCAAGAGTCTGAGCAGAATCTGACTCAAGAGCAGTTCGAGCAACGTGTCAGCTCCCTGGAGGCCTCCACCTTCGCGGACGCTGTCCTCAAGCGTGCTCTCGAGCTGCGCAAAGCTGGCGACGACAGCGCCCGGTTCCAGTCGGAAGGCAACTTTGTGCCCGAAGAAGACGACGAGGAGGAAGATACCGAGCCAGAGCAAGACCTCGAATCTGGCGAGACTGAAGTGCCTACCGACGGTCGACCCATCAGGCTCACATTCGAGTCTGAGCTTGACGAGGAAGCGGCGGATGGAGATGTGGTACAGGAGTCCAGCGAACTATCGTACCAAGATTACGCTACCGCCTTCATGGACATCATGCTCCACAACCTCGAGTCCACCGAAACCGCCTGGAAAGATCGCCTCGACAAGACCTGCCCTACCTGCCAGGAAGACTTCACCGTCTCGGAGGATGTAAAAGTAAGATCCTCCATCTACCCACTTGCCCGCCACCTCTAGTTCATCGCTGACCACTTGCCAGTCCAAGGAGTTCACGAGCCAGTCTCATCTCGACATTCACCTCGCCAGCAACTTTCATACGCCGTTGGTTCGCTTCCAACGCATGGTGGACAATCAAGCAGCCGGGCACGAGGATGGTCTCTATCAATGCCCATACTGCTACAATGCTAATGAAGATCGACTGAATCATTACGCGGAGCAGGGCATTGACCCACCGTCATCCGACTTCACTTCCAGAGCAGCTCTCGAGACTCACGTCAAAGAGAGCTCGCATCTCACCGATGGCCAGAAGCACGATTCGCTCAAGGAGGACGATGGCTGGTATGACACAGTTTTCTATCCCAAGCAGCTCAAGTCCACAACCAAGAAGCGCCATCTCAAGGGTGTCAAGGAGCTGGAAAAGCTCGGCATCAAGTACACGAGGATTGCTGCCCCAGGTGGCTCCGGAGTGGTAAGGCTGTCTTTTTGTGTTGGAGTTCGATACAAATCACAACTAACATAACACAGCGCCACAAGACAATCCCAGGCGCTGTCACAGGTGCGGAGGCATCTGGCATGCATGGCCGGTTCGCCAACCTTGCTTCTAGCAGCTCCGCCGCTGCGAACGACGGTCGACTTGCCAAACTGACAGTCACTGGTGTTCCTCTCGCTGGTATGCCTCCGCATGTGCATGGACTCGTTTCCTACCCTCACATAGCTGGATCAACGGCAGCTGATAAGGTCGAGGATGATGAAGGCGAGGAGGAGCACGAGGAGGACGAGGAGGACGAGGAGGAGGACGAGGATGAGATAATGACTGGCGTCGGCAGCATGCAGCAAGATCCGATTGAGATCGGAGACGACGATGGCAGCAGCAGCTTGGACGATGACGAGGACATGGATGTGGATGGCCGAGAGTCAGTTCGCTTCCGTCTTTCGTTGTTCGCGTCGCCAAAAGTTTCGGTTGTGCGCTCGGTATATTATCTTGACAGACTTAATGAATGACGAAACGATGCTCTTCCCCAAAGTCTCCTCCTTGTCTTGACAGTGTATCTGATTAATGCCGCCGGCCCTTCCAAATTTCAATACCATTGGAGAAGGTATCACCTCATCGCCAAGCTACTTGTTGGAAATCGACGCCCGCCCTTGAAATCCCGCCCAAATCGTTCCAATTTCGAACCAAGCTGCAAGCAAATGCAAGTCCAAAAAGCAGAACTCAGAGCGAGAACAATCCACAGCAAAGCTCACGACCAGAGCAAAAGTCCAAAAGCAGAAATCTCGACCGTTCGTAGGAGCAAGGAGCGGAAGGAGCAAAAGAGCTGTAGCTGAGGTTTATCTCAGGACGTCGCATATGCCTGCCGAGAGGAGGAATGTGCATCAGCCGCTGGAAACAATGTTAGAGTGCGTCCGGATATTTGGTCTGTGGTTTATACTTACTGAATCGAACACGGGGCTAGCCGATGGCAACGGCTAATTTTACCACTAAACCACTGAAGCTGTTGTGTTGATGTGTTCAATGTTGAATATATATTTAATAAACAGCTCCAGTGCCGACAGAGGCAATTTTGAGCCGTAGAGCGAGTTGTTCGAGTATGTGAGGGCAGATCGTAGTCCCAAGCGGATAGAAAGATTCACCTGATCTTTCTCTTTCACTGTATATGCTACTGGTCCTGTCTGGCCAAGAAATGCGAATGCAATGCCGGGAAAGAGTGGAAAGTTGTCAGACGAAAGCGAAGTTTAAAGCTCGCTGTCATTTGGGACCCACCTCAGAACTGTGAGAGGCCACTCTTGCTTGAAGATAAGCCATGGTCATTCATTAGCAGCTCATCTTGGGCTGGAATGTCCGCGAACCCTTTCCTCCAAGAGGCTTCACTGCCCGGTCATGGATCGATCCACCTGGCCCTGCTGCCGCCGAACACTCCACGGCTCCGGACCGTCAAGTATCAGTATCCCTTGAAACTGGTTTCCCCTGCTCCGATCCGGATAGAGACCGAAGCAGATCACTTGGTACATACAGTGTACCTTTTGACTTATGGCGGTGGTCTTGTAGCTGGGGATTGTATCGACTTGAAGATCGTCCTTGATCCTTCCACGAGACTTATCCTGCTCACACAAGGGAGCACCAAATTGTTCAAGTCGCCTAGCAGAGATGTGGTCAGTAGACAGCAAACAGCGGTCACTCTGGCACCTGGATCAGCTCTGTGCTATCTTCCGGACCCAGTCCAGCCATTTGAGAACAGCTCTTTCACGCAGGAACAAGTCTATAATGTCACCTTGAGAGACACATCAAGGGTCGATTGTGCAAGCTTATGTGTCTTGGACTGGGTCTCGAATGGGCGTCCCGCAAACGGCGAGAACTGGTCATTCCATCGATACGGAAGCCGAAATGAGATCTACATGTATCTACCGGACGGTTCAAAAAAGCTACTTCTTCGAGACAATATGTCACTGGACGAGAAGTTCACTGCCGGGTCAATTGCAAATCGAATGGAAGGCTTTGCTAGCTATGGAACACTAATACTTTTCGGACCACTGTTCACCCATCTCGGCCAATTCTTCATGAAAGAGTTCAAGCTCCAGCCTCGTATCGGCGGGAAGAAATGGGACAGCGGCAGCGACAGTGGCGATGAAAATCTTGATCTGCATGTAGTACGTCGTGTCAAAAGACAGCGAAGAGAGACCGCGACGGGTCTCTTGTGGTCCGCAGCGTCCGTCCGAGAATGTGTTCTGGTCAAATTCGGAGCACCCACTCTCGAAGCCGCCCGGAACTGGCTGCATACCATGCTGAGTGATGAGGGCAGCGTGTCGACTCACTTCGGCGAAAGAGCGCTACTCTGTCTCCGATGATCTTCTCCTCCTCCGAAACACGCCTGCGAGCTGAGAAACGATCTTGCTCACCTTCGAAGACGAGTCGTGCAACGCCATCTCGTTGAAGATGTTCCGGAGATCCTGCCTGGTATCCACCTCCGAACCAGGTCGCCACGCCAGATTCACCAGTCCTGCTGCTTCGCCCACGAGTAGCAGAGAATTGACTCGCAGCTCCCTGGGTGTAGGACGAATCCAATAGCCCCTCTTCTGAATTCCAACGTGGCGTTGAAGCTCTGCGTCGATCATGGCCTCCGTGTGTTCGGACTCTTCTAGTGTCTCCCGCACGAAAGCTCGCAGCAATGTCGCGAACGCTACATCTCCCAAGTTTTGTCGTATTACCGAAGCCGAGAGTACGTTGTCCCATATCTGTCGACACCGCTCTCTGGACAAGACGGCGGGTCTGATGTTTGCTCGCAACGGAGTGTTGGCGACGCGGGCGAGAGGTAGAAGGCGCATGTCTGATGGACGCTCCAGGCTGCTGCTCCGTGGCTTTACCATGTCTGGGAATTCTGTTGCAACGAGATGGTCGATACGATCGTTGCTTAGCGCGGAAGGGATGGCAGCTGGTGAGTAGTCTCTGGGTGGACGGCTGAGCAGGCGGACGCTGTCTTTACCCATTAGTATGACCTGTAGGAAATGTATTTGATGGGTAGCAGAGCAGAATGACCAACCGGAGAGATGGTGTCTATACCTGTGCAGATCGAAACGATAGCAAACTCAGACCTCTTTGACTTGATTGAATAATGTCGCCAGAACCGTGTGGACAGGCGTTCGGTACTCAAGAACTTGATGGCGGCCGCCTGAGTGTTCATCAGCAGCAATCAGTAGCAAGCACGCTCTCAGAAGATAATCGACCGGGCAGGACACCTGATATTTGATCGTCAGAAGCAGTGGCAACGAGAACCCTCTGTTCATGTTCCAGGTATCTGATACACCACTCCTACTCTAACAGGTACAATGCCGTCCACCTTGAACAATTGGTCCTGTACATTTCCCAAGTTGTCTTCCTCTTCAAGAGTTCCAAACCAGGTGAAGCCATCAAGCCACAGTCCCACACTCCGCACAAACCAACCTCGTACCATCCTGGTTTCTTCTCGCGGAGAAAGACCCACTCCCACACCTCCCACACTTCATCTCATCCTCTCTCGCATCCTCGAACTCGTCTTCCTCCGCACTACTCACATCATCGCTCAGTCGACTCACCACACTTGCATTGCGATTCATTGGTGGTCGCACAGCGAGATGGCCTGTTCCGTCCGCGGTGCTATCGCCGGAGATAGACGCACCGGAAGTTACGTGGTGAGAGTCGGCTTTGTGCGCTTCTGTAGCTTTGCGCATGCGTTCGGCGCGCGCGTTCCAGAGTTTGCTGTCCCAGAAGAGGTAGGAACGATCGCCTTCCAGATCGAGGACGTTGGTCTTTTCGCTGTCATCTGCCGTAGGTTGGCGCGAAGAATTGGTGGACGCTGGAGTGAGTACTCTGCCGCTGGTGGATTGAGTTCTCTTCTGAGGAGAGGAAGGAGATTTTTCCTCTGCGGTGGCCAAGGCAGGACTACTCGTAGCAGCTTTGCCGTGACCGGACTCATTCGTATTGATGCGAGTAAGCCCCTTCAGCGACTTTGGTGGCGAGACAGACCGACTCGTAGGCTTCGAGTCCGTCATGCTTCCCGTCATACTACCTGCTGTACTGTCAACCTCCATGCCTTGCCGCCATGTCAAGATGCGGTCTGAAGGTGCCTGCGTGGATGTAGATGTCCTAGGTTCGCGCAGGCTTGGCTGTGAGGCTTTCGTTGCGAGCGATCCCGGCCGACCTGATCTGTTACCTCGCTTAGAGAACAGGGAAGATCGGTCAGTATCGTCTCGCTGTCGTTTCGACCACGCGCAGTCCTGGCGGAAGACCTTGATTTTGCCATTGAAGTCCGCAGTCACTATGATGTTGCCGGCTTTGTGGGCTGAACGCGACATGTATGCCGGTGACTCTTTTCGAGACTCGGTCCGATCGAGATGTAGACTGCTGCCGCTTTCGGTTGGCGCTTTTTCCGATTGGGGTCGTGGTGGAGGTGGCATCGAAATTGATCCTCCGGATTGCTCTCCGTGACTGAGCAGAGTGACTGGCGGCGGATTGCAAAGATCGTAGAGAGGGTCCTCCGATCGGCTGAGGTGCAGCCGCGTTGTTGCAGGCGCCATGCAGACCACGGTGGTGATACTATCGTGGGCTTCAAACATCTCCACAGGCGTTTTGTCCCGTTTCTCGCCATGTGATTGATGTAACGACCAAATGTATGCTTTACGGTCTTCGCTGCCACAAACGATATACCGACCATCGTCACTCAGACTTGCCCGGATCTGACTGCAATTATTCTCGCCGCCCCTGAACTTGAGCTCGAGGCTCTTGTCGCGAAAGTTGTACAGTCGTACTCGAGAATCGTTGCTCGTGATGAGAACCTTGAGGTCACCACTAGAGCTGTATTGGGCTTGAAGCCCAGTGATTTTGCTGCCTTTGGCATTGTTGCCTCGTGTTGATCGAACGTGGACTTGGGTTTGATATTTCAGACCTTCCGTTTCGTAAAACATGCAGAGTCCACTCAGACAACCCGCCATGGCAGACTTGCCATCCGGCGTAAAGGCTACAGCTGTGATCATATCCGGAAGCTGCGCTGAAAAGGCGACGCTTTTGTCAGGTATACTCCAGAGCCTTAACTTCGAGTCCAGCGAGCCGGCGAGGAAGAAGCGATCGTCCTTGGGGTGGAATGCTATCGAGGGAATGAAGTCTTTATGTTTGAATGTGCACAGACATTCAGCTCTGCTGACGTGCCACAGTCGCACAGTCTTATCCATGGATGATGACAGCAGAAAGTTGTTCTTGCTCCAGCTGAGGTCCAATATCGTCGACGTGTGCCCTTCAAATTCTCGGATAGGTTTCTTCTGGAAGACAGGCGCGCTGAGGTGCTCCCCGTTTGGGCCAGCTCCGTTGTCCTCGCTCTCACGATACTCCTGTTGCTCATGACGTTGTCTGTCCTCCTTGATGGACAATACTGCCCAAACGCGAACTACTTTGTCGGCTCCCGCTGCGGCGAGGTACTTGCCATCTCTGCTGAACTCCATCGCCCAGATCGTGTTGGCATCGCTCGCAGGTGCTGAGCTCTTCCGACGGAGCTTGTTGGCACTTGACTGCCGTTGCAAGTTCGGCTTCCCAGCGCATTTAAGCTCTTGCGCAAGAAAGACACGATCAAACTCGCGCTTTTGTTGATGCCTCGCGCCGACTTTGATGTACGCAGGAGGTTGAGGATGTCGTGGGTTGTAACCAAAGTTCTGGGTGAAGACCTCCGCATTATTGCCCTCCGGGCGACCATCGCTCAGGGTCGACTCATCGTCTCTCGCGCTTTCCGGCGCATCTTTCTTCTTCCCGCCCATCAAGCGACTGAGAAACGAGACGGCTTTGACGCCCTTCTTCAATTCTCTGTTCGGTGTTGCAATGCTTTCCAAGGTTTCCGTTCTCGAGAGCGGCTCCAGACTCGCTGTTGTGGACGTATGCTCTGTCGGTAATTGCCTGTCATCTCCTCTTGGTGCACTCCCATCTTTGTTCGCGGTCCGCGGTCGTGTAGGATTATTTTGAGGCGTCGTGTTGTAGGTTCGATTGAGAATATGCTGTTGCGACAAACCCGTCAGCATCAGACAAGGTGGTACAGCCACGGTAGCCATCGTGGGGCGTGAACGGCGCGGTGGTGGCAGGAATGCTGTCGCAGATTGCGTACCTGTGAAAGAGGATCGATCGGAGATGGTAATTCTGGTCTGCCATTGAGGTCCGTGGCACCTCCGGTCGAAGCGTGCGAGGTGTGAGACGACAGCGTTCTTATCAAGCGACTCGGGGAAGGCCAGCCACTGGCAGAGTCTGGCCGGTTTGCTGTGTTCTATGTCAGCCTTGCTTGTCCGGCCTGCACGCACCCACGACTTGGTTTCAGCCAGCTGTGTACCAGCAACCCTTGTGATCGCGGGCTGCAAGCGAGTCGCGACACACCGGGGAATGACCTACCTCCAGCGCGTGATGCGGGAGATGTTGGCCGCGCAGGAGCGACTCGCGCGTAGAATCCCCCATTTTCAGCTTCTCTATGGACCGGTGACTGCGCAGGCGATGGGGCTTGATCGTGATCGAAAGGATCCGTCAGAGTGATGGCCGGCAGAGAGATCACTGGTTCCATCTCATCAGTGCAGCTTTGCGCTCACGCTCGCATGTCGACGATGGTACAACGACGCAAGCGAATGCAGACCCTCTTATCGGGAGGTACACAGGATTGTTGTACTCGTCAAAGGCGCCGCGGGGACATTGGACGGAGTTGAAGAATATCGGGTCCTGACCATCAGCTCCTTCGGGTCCACCAGATTCGCAAAGAAGCTTGCGCCGCACTCAACGTGGATAGAGCGAGCGGTGCGCGAGTGAGGAGAATGGCGGTAGGGAAGGTGAGGCTCGTGATAGAACTGAGAGAAGAAGAAGCGAAGCCCGTAGCGTTCATGGCGAATGCTTCTGCGTGGTCTAGATAGGTACCTTTGGTAGAAGTTGTCTGGAGGATGGTAGTTGCGACGTCATGCCTCTGAGATCCGCTTCCTCCACTTTTCACGGACATGCGAAGTACCTTACTACGAGCCGTAGCATCCGGCTTCGTAGTCAGCTGGAAAGGAAAGGATACGAAACCACTCACTTTTCCACAATGAATCGATGCCGGCCAAATCCATTGTCTCCAAGGCCCTGGCGTCCACAGAGTCAACACCCAAGTGGACGGTGAAAACCAACGTGCAAGACAGACGAAAGCATACGTGAGAAGTTGGGAACATGGATGCCATAGATCTTGTTTTCGAGAGATCTACTGCTCTCTCTCCTCTATTCGTCTCCATCTAACAAACAGGGAATCATTGCACTCGTAAAAGCAACCCAAACAGCCCTTTTTCCGGAACGCCATTCTGCATGCTCTCCTTGCTAGTAACGCTCTCAGGTGGTCATCAAAGCGTGACACCCATGCCGACGAAACATCGCTCCACTCCACACAAACGAGTCGTCTAATCATCCTCATCAGAGAACACCTCCTCACCACGCTTGCGGCGGGCCATGCGGTCCTTCTTCTTCTTGCGAAGCTCGGCGGAGGTAAGCTTCTTGGCCTTCTTGGTGGACTCGATCTTGTTGCCCATGGCGTCGAACTTCTCCTCCTCCTCCTCCTCGCCCTTGAGACGAGGACCGGCACCCTGACCTTGCACCCAGTTGTGTCCGGAAGGAGTCATGCGACCGTCTTGCACAGCCCACACTTCCTCGGTGAGATCCTTGGTGAACTCAGCAGAGTGAGTGATGATGATGACACCACCCTCGAAGGACTTAAGAGCCTTGGAGAGGGCACCGAGGGAGTCACGGTCGAGGTAGTTGGTCGGCTCGTCGAGGACGACCAAGTGGGGACGTTGCCATGAGCAGGCAGCGAGCACAACCTTGACACGCTGACCACCGGAGAGACCACGCATGCGGGAGTGGGAAACGAGCTCGGCGTCGAGGCCGAAGTAGGCGCAGTGGGCCTCGATCTCCTTGCGGACAAGGGGACGGAACTGACCGCTGGCGAGGGCCTCTTTTTGATCGACGTCAGCCACCATCTTCTGATGGGAAGCGATGAGCTCAGTGCGAGGAATCCAGGCGTTGTCCGCAGTCATCATGGGTGTCCACTTCTCGTTCTTCAAGCCGATGTTGTCACCGAGAGCGAACGAACACTCGTACTCGTAGGAGTTCTTGAACTTTCTTCGGCTGTGAATACCAATGACACGACGTTGTGTGCCCTCGATTCTGTAGATCTTGTCCATGGCCTTCTCATCCTCATCGGTGACGATCTTGTTGGCACGATCCATCGTCTCACGATCCTCACCAGTCTGGAAACGCCATTGGATGTACTCGGATGGGGTCTTGTCGAGGTGGTGATCGATATGGGCGAAAGCGTGCTGCTTGATGTAGGCGATACGGATGTTCTCGTGCTGGTAGACATCACCCTTGGTTGGGATGAGCTCACCGGTCAGAACGTTGACAAGAGTCGACTTGCCAGCACCGTTGGGACCGATGACTGCGATACGGGAGCCGAGCGAGCACTGGAAGTTGATGTCCATGATCTGTGGGCGGGCGCTGCCGGGGTATTGGAAGGTCATGTTGCTGACACGGACAATGGCCTTGGCCTTGGTCTTGACACCCTCGAGGAAACCGGGCTCTGGGAAGCGGAACTCCATCTCGGAAGCTCCGAGCTCGTAGTAAGATCGGGCAGATGGGACACGCTTGACGAATTCGCTCATCTTTCCGCGGTAACGCTTGAGCTTGAAGCGCTCGTAGTGGATGACGTGCTGGACGACGTTGTCGAGGAACTTGCTGTCGTGAGAGATGATGATGGATGTGCAAGGAGAGTTGACGAGGTAGTCCTCGAGCCACTTGACGTTCTTCACGTCCAAGTGGTTGGTTGGCTCGTCGAGCAAGAGGATGTCGGGCTTCTCGAAGACAGCGCGGGCAAGCGCGAGCTTCATCTTCCAGCCTCCGGAGAGAGATGTGATGAGACCGTTGACTTGCTCGGGAACAAAGCCGAACTCGTCCATGGTCTTGCGGACATCGTCCTCGGTGAGCTCGAGACCAGCCTGCTTGAGCTTGTACACAGTCCAGTCGATGACAGTCATCTCAGTATCAGCAGCGTCCAAATCGTGCTCGACGTAGACAGTCTTGACCTCGCTCTGCTTGGGGAAACCCTCGACCTGCTCGTTGTTGATGGCGCGCATGAGAGTCGTCTTGCCGGAGCCGTTGGGTCCGAGCAGACCGTAACGCTGACCGCGCTTTAGGCGGAGATGGGTCTGGTTGAGCAAGATCTTGGCACCGTAGGCCAAGTTGAATGTGCAGTTGCAGAGATCCTCGCCCTCCTCCTCATCGGGCTCGACCTCGTCCTCCTCAGCGGCACCTGGAGAAGCGCGCTTGCGGAGAGCCTCGACGACACCCTGTGCCTGGTCGTCGATGATTGCGCTCAAGTATGGCACAATGTTGATGTTCCAGGTAACGGCCTCCTTGTCCTTCTCGTCGATGAGCTGACCACCAATGGCGGCAATGTAAGTGAGAACGGGCTCGTACTTGGCCTCGTTGGCGTGCTTGAGATCGGGAGCGCTGAGAATCTCCTTGAGTTTCTCCAAGACGGTAGCGGTATCGCCGACGAGCGAGACCTCTGGGATCTTTCCGTCCTTGACGTTACCGACACGGATGAGGGTGTCAAGACCCTGCTTGGTCTTCTCGCGAGCCTCGGGATCAGCCAGGTTGTCGTTGTTGAGCTGGAGTTGAGGCATGAGCTTTGGCAAGAAGGCGGCAACAATGTTGGGGTCCTCGACAAGCTTGCACATGTTGTCAATAATGACGGCGGTCTTGCGCTTGATGGCAGTCTCGCGCTCCTTCAGACCACGCTCGAGCAGAGGCACCATGATGGCGAGAGTTGGCTCGTGGACGTCAGTGACGAAAGTGGTGGCACCGAGCAAGTGGACGGTCTCAGGGACGTGCTCTGGCTTTGCGATACACTTGATCAGTTCGGGGATGAAGCGATCGATATCCTTGTTGACGATAAGTTCGCAGACTTTCTCCATTGTTCCGTATGCCCTCTTCTTGACTTCTGGCTTGGTGTCCCACATGGCCTCGGAGACGATGGGGATGAGATCGGGGACGCGGAGGGCGGTCTGGGCGGGTGCGCTCACGCAAAGAGCCTCGATGCAGTCGAGATCGCACATCTTTTCGGGCCACTTCTGGGCGTTGCGGATGGATTCGACGAAGCAGGGAATGAGGAGCTTCACGGCGTTGGCGTTGACGGCTTTGGTGATGGAGAGGGCGGCGTTTTGTGCGGCAGTCTTGACCGGTGCCATCTTGTCACCGACAGCCGCGAGGACTGCTG
This sequence comes from Zymoseptoria brevis, assembly GCA_000983655.1. NCBI lineage: Eukaryota > Fungi > Ascomycota > Dothideomycetes > Mycosphaerellales > Mycosphaerellaceae > Zymoseptoria > Zymoseptoria brevis. The sequence goes on along the minus strand of JYJE01003046.1, from coordinate 47,009 downwards.
GGAGAAGCTGCACGAGGAATGGCTCCACTGATGGGGAGACATTGGCGTGCTGTGCAATGCTGGCGATGGCCTCGCAGCCGATTTGTCGGATGTTGGCGTCCTTCTTGTTGGCGAGCATCTTCTTCAGGCTCTCGACGGCCTTGGTGGGCGCATCGTGGTCCTGAATGTCGCCGTTGATGAACGTGGCGATTTCTTGCTGGGCGCTCTTCGCCTCGTCGGCGGTTTTGCTGACGGAAAGCTTGGTGAAGAGCTCATCGAGCACCTTCACGCTCTGCTTGTTCTCCGCCTTTGATTGAGCCTCCATTGTTGCGGACGGGGCCATGAATAAAAGAGAGAATGGGTGGGTTGGTGGAGGAGAAAAAAGTGAGCGAGGGGCAGCGTCGGAATTTTTGTAGCGCAGATTCGGAAAGGACAACTAGCGTGGGCTTGGCGGGGGGAGCGAAGGACGAGAGCGATCACCGACGGTGTTTTTTCATCGTGGATTGGTGGGCAAGATCAGCGTTTCATCCGTAAAGTCGGCGATAGACCACGTCGTCCACGGGCTTGTAGCAATTCTTCTGCCTTCTGATCACGGTGGATCATCAACATTTGCCACAGATCGCACGCCTGTCTCAACAAAGTGCTCGCAACTTCAAACAGCAGCAAAACCGAGAGGGCACGTCGTTTCTCCAAGACACGCGACATGTATTGAATGCCACATCATTATACCACATTTCTGAAGAGCAGAACCAGCTCTCAGTCGTTGTCGCTTCCTTCCAGCTTCCTTGTGGGCTTGTTCTATGTTTCTTCATGCTCTTCTGCTCCCACATGCAAGCTGATGTCTTTGCACGCGCATAACAAGAGACAGCCTTCTCGAGTTCTCTCATTCACTTCACGCTCTTGGCATATGGAGGTGGAGCACAGTAAACTTCGTGGCTGATTATCCTTCAGGCACCTCATTTGGCTTCTTGCTCGTCTCCTGCTGACGTTTGTTAACACGCTGACTTTTGCTGAGATACCTGCTCTCAACAGTGTTCACGGATGATCACTATTCTCGCGAACATCCGGCACATCTTCATAGTCTTCCTCACAAGTCTCGACGTGGTGCTCGTCGGCTCGACTTCTCGAAGGGTGATTCCGGCATCTAGTTTCCTCTCAACGAAAAGCGATGGACAGGCAGGCTTCGCTCCAAGCCGATCAATACCGTAGCGGCTTACCATTGATTAGCCGACCAACCTTTTCCACTGCTCCATTCCTGACTTCACGTCGTCATCAGATGTTCTATTGACATGAGAAAGCTGTCGAGTCACACTCAGAAAGACCGTGCTGCTCATGCTCGTCCGATACCGCATCGCCAAGCGACATAGAGTCCCTGCGTGGTTGTCTCAGTGGCATCAAGAAAAAGTTGTACGCATGAAAGCAACTGGGTATTCGCATTCAAGATAGTACTATTAGACCTTATCTCCTCGTGCGTCCTGTCCTGCACAGCCGTAATAATAATTCTAACAATCCGTCAAATCGTTCTCATCGTATACAACCGTAATTGCGCAACCCTAAGCATCTTTGTATATCCGCTGCTGTTCACTAGTCCTTTGCTCTGTGTCTTTCCTTTTTTTTTCACTCTATCTACTCGCTGTTTCGTGTTCCGACACCTCGTCCCGCCGTTCGGACCGCAATGGAAAAGACGCCTCTGCCAGATGCGACCTCCCACGAGAATCTGGTTCCATTGGAAGTGGAGAAGTCGGCATCGTGCGGAAACTCCTGACGCTTCCAGCTCGACTCCCGACCGTCACACGACTCGGACTTCCCGGCCTACTCGACTGAGCCGAGTGTAACATCCTCGGACCGACGAGTTCGGGACTCACAATCTGTCCAGCGTAAGGTGAGGCGGTGATGACTGTGTTTGGAGATTTGAGAGGTGGTGGAACTGGACTTTCGGATCGGAAGAGTGGGTGGACGTGTAATTGGTCCGGGACACTGGTCTTACGGACGATTGCTCGTGGAGCGAGTTCTGGAGAGCCATTATTTGATGTTGGCGAGTAGCGAGGTGTCGGGGGTGAGTCGGGTAGAGGACATTCTTCCGGAGATCGGTCGTCGGAGAAAGGGCCGTCCAAGGCGTCGGCTGGACTGACTGGCCGGCTGCCGGGGATGGTCTCTAGTGGTCTTCTGTTGATGCCTGGATCGACGAGTTGACTTTCTACTCCTGACGTGTCCCAGTTCTCAAAGTCGCTGTTGTTCCTTGTGTGATCGGTGCACGAGTCGGCGCGAGAGTACAGACTTCGTGAGTCTCTCGAAGCAGATGACGTCCCGAAGAGAAGCCTTGTCCGAGATGTCGTGGGTCGCAATGAGTTGGACATCGACCGTTTGATCGATGATCCTGGACTGCTTGGTGACTTGCAGAGGGATGGAGAGTCGGGTGCGGAAGCGGATCGATTGTGCGACGTTATAACGCTCAGCGATGTCAGAGTGAAGGACGATGAGCGTCGCTTATCCGATCGACTACCGGGCGAACTCGTTCGCACGGCGTCCTCTGGCGAGCTGACTGATGTGTTGTTGCTCGTCCGAGGCAGAACCAGGATATAGAAGGCAGTTTGAGGGATTACGCCAATGGCACCAATGGCCAGGCCAAGGGCAGTCAGTTGCTGTTCGATCCGGTAGCCGGAGGGATTCCTCTCGGCTGCTTTCGTTCTCGTGATAGAGAACGTAAGCGCCAGTGTGATCAGGCTGAGTATTGTGCCCACGAAGCCGAGCACGACAGCAGGAACAAAGGCAATCAGTATGAGCCGGCGTGAGACCCGGCGCAGGAATAGCCCCAGACAGGCCACGAACGTGACCAAGGCGAAAAGTTCAAACGCAGACGCTGTCACTGCAAGAGGAAGATTCGGGCCCTCTCTTAGTGTCCAAGTTGCTAGATGTACGACGACGGCGGTAGTTGCGATTTTTGTGACGCATGCCAGCGCTGCCGTGGTGAAGAAGACCAGTGTTGAGCGATCGAAGGAACGAGTGATGGGTGCCATGTGGATTGACCCGAAGAGAAGACGTCGAGGGCGGACAAGAGAGTTTCGCTGCTCTGGTCGTTGTAGGTTAAGACTTCGTTAGAGCAAACAGCGGCGTGGCATCGTAGAGCGCGTGCAGAGAGGAGCGTAGAAGTGGTGACAGTGAAGGAACGTCGGAGAAGAAGGCGGAGACGTGGACGCCGAAAAGGGTTGCGGGGATGGTAGTACCAGTCGTTTGACGACAGAACGCGAGAATGTAGCGAACGTATGTTGTTGTTCGCGCACTGCTCGCAGTGGGAGGCGGGCTGCAGTACTTCCGGGAGCTACTCGGCGCAGGGACACAAGACCACACGAGAAGTGTTCCACAGCGCTGCTGACAGTAACCATGTACTTGTAGCACCCTGGCTCAGCCGCTTCTCGAGTTTCGATCTGTTGGGCGATTACGACACGCAGCTCGGGACCTGGGGAGTGATTTGTTCGATTCGGACAAGGTTGATGCGGGCAACGATGCAGTCTAAAAGTAGTGATACAGGGTATAGTAAACGGAGGGAAACAAACGAAAAGAAACACGCCAACGAGAGACTATACAAACCAAACCACGAGGCAGGCGTGGTCTTGTGGAGATGGCAGCGCAAGTGACAAGTCCCGCGTTTGATGAAAGGATGACATCTCGACAAAGGTCCGCAGTGGTGAAATGATGGCTGATCTTGCAGGGTTGATGCTGGTATAGACGGTGGTCCGCAAGATCCGCACGCAAATTTAAACAGCCACACGGCAAGCGAGACTTGGATGAACGCTGTTGAAACGCGTGCCTGGAAGTGCCTGCATCTGGCGTCTGCTTGGGCGATGACGGCATGGGGCGCCATTGGGTAGACCTTATGTGTTATAGGGTCTTCATATCGTCCCGTCTTGTTCTTCCGAAAAGGTTCCGCGAGGCATGCCAGCAAAGCGAAGCACGACAGGGCGTCAGCGACAGTGTCCATCCAGAACCAGTTGAGAGCAATAATGAGCATCTGCAGCAGCAGGGCTGTTGTGACGCGTTGGGGCCAAGCTTCAGAAATAGGATGACTTGTGAAACAGCTGAAGTTCCACGGACCAGGGAACCTCTGGGCAATGCCAAAACAGACCCCGAGCTCGATTGACAGCCTCCGACAATGGCAGAGCGTATCGTGGAAAGGTGGAGGGTGTCATACTTGCCGATTTTCCCGACGATACGATTGAGGTGGTGTCGATGGATGTGCTGGGACAGGCATCTCATAGGTGTCTATTATTCGTGTCCGGTGCGCGCGTGGGAAAGCCGGTGACGTCGGACGAGAAGTGAAGGAGGGCAGCACGAGTCCGAGGTACTGTCCCGCGTGGGTGCTGCCCGATCCAATAGCGCGCCCGCAATGGACATTCAATAGATGTGTCGCTGCCGGGTGTGTTGGTGTGTGTTGGTGTTTGTTGCTGTAACCTTGACTTGGAGGCGAAGAGGAAGCTTCCCGTCGTGTTTCGGCGCCTGCGGATCATCGCTGACAGCTGTCGATACGACGAGACCCGACTCTTTCGAGAGCTTCTGTGAGGAAATTGATACAACAGATTCTCCAGTGAGTCGACGTGTCGACAGTGCGGGGCGGGACATGACAGGACAGCCTTTTCATGCACTCCGCGAATTGGACGAGTCGAGTCAATGGAAGTGTTCGTGACATTTCAAAGTTTGGTAGGTAGAACTACCTTACAGCATTCACATCGTCATTTCTCGCGTGGCCCGATGTCGAAATCCCACGCTTGAACATCCACCTTGATCCTAAGATCCAACAGCATCTTTCGTCGCGTGCGCGACTCGATCATAGATCATCATGGCAGAAGCGGTGCGCTGTTGTCTTCTTGAGCTGCCTATCGAGTTAAGGTCCGCGATCTACGATTACGCTTCTCCCAGCTACCGCACAGTCACAGTTGGCATAGCAGGTCTTGAAGGCAAGCGTGCGGACATCGTCTACAGACAGTATGGCGGCGGCAGATCTCCCTTTCCGGGCATTCCGGTCTACAGCGACGCCGTTGTCGAGCGCAAGTACGACGCCTCTCTCCTCTCCACGACTGACGCGAAGACCCTCCATTTGACGTCAACCACGCCCGATCCGACAGAGGACATACAGCTCGAGACTGGCTACAAGTCACTCATCTTGGTCAACAAGCAAATCAACAACGAGCTGAAGCGTCACTTCGCGCTGAAGACCCGAAGACAAACAGATCTCTTCATCCAATACCCGCACGGTTTGCATGTTTTACAAAGCGGCGCACCACAGCTACTTCGACGATCGCGAACGGTCCATATCGCCGGCACGTACAAACCTCGCGAATTCTCCGTGCAACATGCGGCGCGCTTACCTGGACATACCGCAGAGCCAGTTTGGAAATTACAAGGCGATGTCATCGTGGACACGGCGAAAGAGTTGGAACAGCTGGTGCGGACGATGTTCAAAAGCAACTCGTCACCTCCTAGCTTCGAGAAGCTCGAGATGCGCATCTACTTCCAGGGTGACAACTCCCTCGGCGTGCCATGGTGCGACGACGACTCGCCCATCGCCGTGGCGCTGAGAAATGTCGGCCCAGTACGGATCGAGCTGGAGTCATGGCGCGGGAACTCTGGAAACGCCGTCTTTTTGACCGCTTTTCCTAATGGAACTGGAAGGAGATGTGTCACTCAGAGCTATCATCGACTTCAGGAGGGCAGTCGCGGCCAACCTGAACCAGGCAGCTGTGTGATAAATCCAGACTGGCCAGGCTTGAGCAAGCAAGACGAATCTGCTACGCCGGCTCCTCGAATGGCTGAATCGTGAGGATCGCGATGCGAGCTGCGACATAATTGGCGATGGTACTTGGGATGTGCGCTCATCCGAATGGCGCGATGAAGCGAATGAACTCATGATTGAGTGGACGCTGTAGATTTTCAGAGCTCCGAGGTGATGTGAACCCCGCGCACTGGTTCCTCCAACCCGAGCTTTTCGTGGTAGGTCATAATGGACAATGTCGATTTTCCTTCTATCAAATCTTCTATTTCCAGCATTCAAGGTCGTATGCTGTCTCTGTGGTGTGATTCCTGGTTTCAAGCTCTCATCCTCAGCACAGAGCTGACGACAAGCACCTCGGTTATGGACATACAGAATTGCTGTTGAAGAAGTCACTCCAAGATACAGCTCCACAAGAGCTATACTACCTACAACATAAGAGACATTGCAGAAGCATACAGAACATCACACTTGCCACTGATCTCATAATGCATCCTCGAGACCGAGCCAACCAACAAAATCCCTTTCTGACCCAACGACCTTCTGGTCCCACCATGCCAAACAAATCACCTGGATTGCGCAACCCCGCGCAGTGCTCGAGCAATACACCCAAACACTCCCCTCCGGCGTCTCCCACCCATCTTGGACCTGGTTTCCCGGTGGTGAACTAAATACCTGCTACAACTGCGTGGACCGACACGTAGAGGCTGGACGCGGCGACGAGACAGCAGTGTTCTGGCACTCGGAAGTTGCGGGTCGGAGGGAGAACTTCACTCATGGAAGGCTCTTGAGGGAGGTGGAGACATTAGCGGGAGTGCTGAGGGGTTTTGGGGTTGGTAAGGGGGACACGGTGGTGATTTATAGTGAGTTTTGAGAGAGACTATGTGGAACGGAAGCGATGTACTGATGTCAGGATTTAGTGCCGATGATTGCGCAGGCCTTGATTTGCTATGTTGGCTTCTGCCCGTGAGTCGTCCCACGCCTGTAGAGATTGGAATGGATGACTGACGACACGCGAACAGGATTAGGCGCTGTGCACGCCGTAGTATTTGGTGGCTTCGGCGCTCATGCCCTCGCACAGCGTATCGATCAGAGCGACCATCCTAAAGTCATCTTGACTGCTTCGTGTGGTCTCGAGGGACCTACCAAGAAGCTACTTATCAGCTGTGCATGGTTACCTGGACTATAGACTAACAATTCATCGAAAGATCGATTACCAACCGCTAGTCCGTGGTGCTCTCAGGATGTGCAAAGCCCGGCCCAATAAAGTGCTCGTGTGGCAGCGTTCCGAACTCGGCTGGCCTGATGGAATCGACGAGTCGAGGTCCGAAGTCGACTGGGAACAAGCCGTGACCCAGGCTGCTCGCGATGGTGTCACTGCTGAATGCGTACCCGTGCGAAGCGAGGATCCACTGTATATCATATACACGAGCGGTACGACAGGAGCGCCGAAAGGCGTGCTGCGTGATAATGGTGGCCACGCGGTCGGACTGTTGCAGTGCATTCGCTGCACTTCCGGCGTGCGAGGACCAGGCGATGTATCGCTCGGTGTATCGGACATTGGATGGGTGACCGGACACTCCTTTGTGCTTTATGGACCGCTGATAGCGGGATCAGCGATCGTTCTGTTCGAAGGTAAACCCGTCGGCACACCGGATGCTGGTATTGTCTGGAGACTCGTGGAAGAGTATAAGATCAATATCATTTTCACTGCTCCAACAGCGCTACGAGCGATTCGAAGAGCGGACCAGGAATTGACACTTTTGAAGGAAGTCGGGGATAGAGGAGGACTGAGATCATTGCGAGCTCTTTGGCTGACGGGCGAACGATCACAGCCGGCTGTCGTTGAGACGTACGTCAACGGTCCTCCTTCCACAACATCGACTGACATTACGCAGATTCCAACACAAGCTCGACGAGTATGCAGTCAAAGGTGCTATCATCAACGACAATTGGGGTCTCAGCGAACAAGGCGTGCCTCTAAGCTGCACGGCTCTGATCCCAGCCGCAGGTCTCGATGCATCTAATACGGAATTCATCCCAGGCGCCGCCAAAAAGGTCATTCCCGGCTGTGCTGGAACAGGAATGCCAGGCATGGACATTCACTGCGTTGACGACGATGGAAATGGTGTGCCGCCAGGTACAATGGGGAACATGGGGGCTTGCCGCTGTCGCCGTCTTCATTCCGGACGCTGTGGGGTGATGCCGAGAGATTCTATACGAGTTACTTGCAGCGATTTGGAAATCGGTGGTTCGATACAGGCGATGCAGGACTGATTACTGAGGAGGGTTACGCGCAAATTATGAGTCGATCGGACGATGTTATCAATGTGGCAGGCCACCGGCTGAGTACTGGTAAGAGAACAGTCACGGATTCATGCTGAGTGGTCTCAGGCTGACGTTGATCCTGAAGGCGCCATCGAACAAGCAATCTCAGCTCATCCAGCTGTGGCCAAATGCTGCGTGATCGGCAAGCCGGACGAGTTGAAAGGTCATCTCCCACTGGGTTTCGTGGTGACCTTCTCTCCGCAGGATGAACGTCAACTTTTCAAAGAAGTCCAGGCACTGGTACGAGAACAGCAGGGAAGCATTGCTAGTCTAGGCGGGATTATCACTGCTAAGCAAGGCCACAATCTTATACCTAAGACTCGTTCTGGTAAGATGCTCCGACGAAACTTGAAAGAGATTGTGGAGAACGCGTACAGTGGTGAGATTGAAAAGGAAGTGAATGTTCCTGCGGTATGTCTCGGCCTTGCACAACGTTGTACAATTATCGATATTAATATGCTACAGACTATCGAAGACTTCGCCGCTATCGATATCGCTCGCAGAGCGATCAAGGCCTATGTCGACTCCGAGCAAGGCCCATAAGCAAAATTATAGAAGGTTAGACAGCGAAGCCCGAAGAGACACCTGCCGCTTGGATCCTGAGAGATACCCGGCCTTTGTTGTCTCTCGCCCAAGTTTCAATAAGCTGCGTTCATCCTGCCATTCACGCAGACACATCATCGCAGCTCGTGTGTGTTTCGCTGCTCCATGCTCGCCATCGTGTCTGTGCTGCTCCATCGCACGTTTGATCCAGGCATCCTCCCGGTGTTTTGACAGCATCGGCGATCCGAGAATGGTCGATGCGTCGGCTGCCTTCCACACCAACGTCCACGATCGATAATCGAGATGGAACCCTTTCGGCCACACCTTGGCCAACCTGATATCCAAATCCTCCACTCCCGACTTCCGGATCTCCTCCCGAATATTTCGCAGCTCAAACTGCCTCAAATTTCCTCTCTCCGTCAATCTTGCTTCCGTCCTCACCGCTCGATACTTCTCGACCGCGAGTTCCACCACACCAGCTCTCGAGCCTAAAATAGCCTGCCTAGGCGTATCGTCCAATGCCTCCACCTCCAGTCGGATCTCCTGTAGCCTCTCCAAGGACGGCGCATTCAACAACCTCTGCAGCCACTCCTCCCGGACATCTATTCCACGCCCTTCCTCAACGAGCCACAAATCGGTATGCCGCACCGTAATCGTCAGGACCCTCGGACACGCTCCGGAAACACCCAGCAGAATTGGGAGGTATTCCACCGCCTTATTCTCCAACCACCACATCGAAGCGAAGAGCCTTAGGTGCTCAAAGTTGCGACGGTTGTTGGGTGTGAACTTCGAGAGCAGCTTCCATAACCGCGCGTCTTCGTCTGCCGGCGATAGCTTCGTCCACTCCTGTCCGGCGTCGGAGTACACGCTGCAGAACCAGAAGCGATGCTCGCAATTTCGAAGAGGTAGAGTGTTGGCCTCTAGCCATGCTCGGCGACAGGTGCGGAGGAGTGAGGTAGAGACTCTTTGTTTCTTGAAGCGACCGGACTGAGCGGCAACTCTGCCTCCAGAGATGCTGTCGTGGTTCGGATCGTCGTGGGATGATGTTGCGAATTCGAAGATGGCACGTCGTAGTTCTTGCGGGAGCTGGAATAGTGGCGACTGCTGTTGCCAGTCACACTTGGCTAGGCTTGCGGATCGAGGTGAAGTTCCGATGGTGATGGGAGATCTGGTCTTGATTTCCAGTTCCTCGATGAGGGACGACGGTTGACTGGCGAGTCTGGGCTTGTGATCGACTTGCATCGGTAGCTTGTATCCGCTCGAGCTTTGTGTCGTGAGTCGATAGAAGCTTGAGTTCGAGTCATTCTTGTTCGTTTTGAGACTTGCTTGTCGGTTGATCAAGTCTCGAATGCGTCGAACTTTCGGCGAAGTTGTGGTCGGCTGAGAAAAGTACGACATTTCGGCGGTATGAAGCGATCGATCAACTGGTAAGATTTGCTGCATTTCACGCATGTTATATAATCGAGCAGGCCTTCGCCCACCATCAGCACCACCATACGTGCGAGGCTGGCGGAATCTGTGATGTGCCCAATTGGGTTCCGTCTCTGACGTGGCTGTGGTCGGGTCGGGCGCCCGAGACAAGGTTCTTCCTGGGATCAGGCTTCGAACTGGCGGTCTAGCCACACCAATTGTTGCCAGGCGACAACATGATCTCTGTTGCTCAGGAAGCCGCTCTCAAAGGGTCCGTGTGATAGACCGATGGCGAAAGTTGGACCGTGGGCAGCGGAGTCATTCTATTCACTTGAGTCGAAGATTGCTGCTGCCTCTTGCGGCTAGCGGAATTCCGATCTATCGTAGCAATAGCTTGGCACGCATGTGCTTCTTGACCATAACGAGAGCTAGCTTACCGCCAAGACCGCTTCCTTGTCAATAGTGCAACCCTTTTTCAACCTCCTACAGACCGCTTTGTCCAGAAAACTGCTTCTTCCTCAAGTCGAGGCGAAGTTTGACGAGGCGACCATCCGTCTTCGCCCTTGGGTACTCGATTCCGAGGCGACTGTGATCTGTCTGATCCGTCCAGCTTTGCTCCAGATGGACCTTCCGATGAGGAAGCTTTGGTCATCGGCACACCACACTGCGACTCTCGCGGCCGTGGTGCTGGGGATCGATTTCCGGTTGGCGTCTCCTGGTTGTCTTTGGACTCTTCATCCAGTGAGCCCCCGTCTTCCATGGACTCTTCGTTACGAGCGGGATCTTGCTTTTGATAGTCCTCATCGTCGCCGGCATCCCCCGTAGCTTCATCTTCATTTTCATCATCGGACTGCTCCATGGTTGAGTCTGACTTGTCTGACGGCTTGTAGTCTGAATCTCCATCGTCGGAGCTCTCAGAAGCCGAGAGTATGCTGTCTGACTCCTCTGGAGCAGACTCGTTGCCATCAAGCACTTCCGCTGTCTCCACTTTCAAAGTCGACGCGCGCAGATCTGGTAGAACTGTGCCTTCGATGCTCGACTCGCGGGGCTTAGAGTTGGTTCCATGCTCCGACTTCATCTCAGGCTCAGACTTGATTCCGTGCTCAGACTTCATTTCAGGCTCAGACTTGATTCCATGCTCGGACTTGGTTCCCGACTCGGCTTTCACCAGGGCCATCTCTCCCAACTGAGCATCGAGAACCCACACCTCGGTAGTCTGGCTGTCCGAGCTATCCGAGCTCTCATAGGAGGAGCTCGAGGACGTCTCCAAGGCAGTTCTGTGCCTCATTCTTTCCCTCCGAGCTCGCACGAGAGATGCAAGAGCATCCTGACCATGTCTCTTTGCCCCGTACGGAATCCGATATCCATGATCAAAGATCAATTCCAGAATCTCATCTTCGACATCATCGAACCACTTCTCAAACGTCCGCACCGACCTGTTGAGCTGGATCGCACTCCACTTTAGCACAAGTCTCGCGACACTCCCTCACAGCTCGAGTCACATCTCATAACCAAACTCACGCGCTGGTATCTGTCCTCCGCCTCATTCGGATCCACGCCTCGCTCCAACAACTCCACCACCAAGTCCCAGCTGGACCCCAGAACAGCGAATCCCATCGGATTCCCCTGACTCCCCATCCGCTGCCATGGCAGTCCCGGCCACTTGTTCCAGAACACGCTGCACACGCCTACTCCGCCGTCCAGCGCGCTCCAATGAGCATCGAAGTCCGGGATGAAGTCGGGAAACTTGTCGTGAATCAGCCAGCGAACGCACTCGTGCTGTCCGGAGTCGGCGGCGGCGCAGATGTAGCGATACGGCAAGCTGTGGATGAATTTGGCGAGAGGCGGAGGCTTTCCGGCCGTGATGTCAGGGAGGGCGAAGGTGGAAAGTTCGCGTTTGAGGATCTGGAGGTCGCCGTTTTGAGCGGCTTGGAGAGTGACAGGGCAGTTGTGGTAGATCATCGTGCCGTAGTGATGTACAGCCGTCGTCTATGCTGTGCTCGTGAACAGATAAATGCTGGATAATTAATACTGATGGCTCGAAACATTGACCTCACTGAGGATGAGACGTCGCAGTGAGTGAAGACGCCCTGCTGTCAAATTGTCAAATTGTCAGAATACAGCAAGCAGGTAGACGAAAAGGGTAGTACTCACCAACATTTGTCCGGTGCCATCTGGCATGCCTTCTTCCTTCCCTCCTGTCACCCCGGCTGTCAGCTCACCGTAGAGGAGCACCTCGTTGACCAAAGAGACGAAAGAGAAACAAATCCAAGTCTTCGAGTGGGAAAAATCTGTATTCAACACACTCCCATCTCCTTTCCTTCCAAGAAGGGGAGACACGAAGATAAGTCTTTCTAATAAAATACAGATTGGGCTCAGCCCGTACCGACACCAGATGTGTCCAGTTTTGCCCATTCGATTTCCATCACTTCCATCCAATTTCCTGCTTTATCGGTGTTTTTTTTTTGGTTTCCGTGAGGGCACCCCAAATATGAAAATAGAGTTGGGTGGGTATTCACACATCTGCATCCTTCCTCCTGTCCTTTGTCTCCTTTCCTCCCATGGTTATCGTGGCCACGCAAATCAATGTGTGTGCCAGTGTCAACGCCTGTTGTTGATTTGGTTTGCAAATGCTCGCTGAATGGTAATCAAAGAAAAAACTCCGTTTGGCCTTCTGCGTCCCCTTGCAGAACGGTTCTTTTGCGCCGTGTAAACTGAAAAATGAAAAAGCAATGATGTGGTGATGTGGTGATGTGACAGAGTAGGTGGGATGAATCGGTCTACTCCTCAAAGCTGGAAGTCTCGCCAGCCTCCGACCCACTCCACGTCTTGGTCATCGGAGTCCAGGTCGACCGGAGCTTCAGCCAGACGTGAACTGCTTGAACTCCTGCGACGCCAGTCGTTGTCGAGGAAAGAGTTGGAGCGGAGGCGTTGCGGACTTCCGCTACCTGCCTGGCGCCATTGGGTCTTGGCCTTCTTGTTGCTGCTGAATGGCGCGAAGTTTGAGAATGCACCGCCGTACTTGTTGGCCTTGACTGGAGTCGCGACGGGTGCAGTGGTCGAAGTGGTGACGACAGGCGCGGCTTCGGTCCTGGCCCGACGGAAATTGCCGAGGGCAGCCCACTTGTCGAGAATGGACGAAGACTTCTGCTTCACGAGAGCCGGCTTCTCCTCGGGAATGGTGAGTGGAGTTGCCGATCTGGCATTGGCATCGATGTCGCTCAGACCAGCACGAGGAGTAACACTTCCACGACCATCATCCTTCAAGGATTGAAGCTGAGGCGTGCTTGGCTTTGCAGTGCTCACACGCTCAATCTCCATACCAGCATCCCCCAGCGGAACGACGTCCTCTTGGATGGCCTCGACTTCCTCGTCGTAAAGATCACTCCAAGACTTGGAGAAGCCACTGCCACCGTACGGCGAAGACTTTGGCCGGCTGAAGCTGATGGGCAGCGATCCCACGAAGCTCGTCTTGCTGGACTTTGCCTGGATGGACAAGGCAGAGTGCATCGTGTTCATGGATTTGGCAGACTTGTACGACAAGCCAAGGCCAGAATCCAGGTTGGACGACAGCGAGGCCTCGTCTGTGTCAACGTATTGCCACTCTGATCCAGGGCCAGGGAAGAGGTCTTCCTCGTCGCGAATAGTTGACAACTGGCGAGGGGACTTCTGCGGGGTCTTCATGAGTGCAGCAGCCCACGGGAAGGCATCGCCGCCGACAGAGGGAGTGACAGCAGTGCTGAGAGACGGCGTACGGAGTGGCTCACGAGCGGCTGTGGCAGTGATAGGAACCGACTCGTTTTGGTCCGTGCAGAAGTCATCCAGGGACTCGTCATCAACAGTGAAGCTGACAACGTCCTCGAGGGCCTCCTTCACACCAGTCAAAGATCGATTCGCGGGATCCAAAGCCAGCGAGTGCATCAACACGTTGTAGGTATCCTGCGACATGTTGGGAAAGATGTCGAACAAGCTTTGGCGGTCGCGAGCAAAGTCGGCGAACAGAACGTCCTTTTGCGAGGGAGTCGCGAATGGGTTGCGTTGGAAGAGGACATTCAACAAGACAATGCCGATAGCCCAGATGTCGCAAGCTGCTGGCGAATATCCATAGCCATACATGGAGGCATCGTATTGCTCGGGTGCCATGTATCGATCGGAGCCGACAGCGAACTCAGTGGACCAGGTATCGGTAGTGGCCAGACCGAAATCGCCGAGTTTCATTGATGCATCGGACGTCAAGAAGATATTCTCAGGCTTGATGTCGCGGTGGTAGACGCCGTTGGCATGCAAATACTCGACAGCTCGGACGAGCTCCAGCATGAAGTCGCGTACGTGTCCTGTCTCTAGCGGCCCCTTTCCAAGTCGGATGGCTTCGTAGAGGTCGCCATTGTTGCACAACTCGAGCACCATGTACTGGTGGTTCTCGGTCTCGAAGTTGTGGATGAGGTTGACAATGTTCGGGTGCTGGGCCAGTCGAGAGTGAATCGAGAGCTCCTCGGAGTGTTCGTCAGTGGCAATGGCGATCGGGCAGTTGACACTCCCGGCCGCAGTTGGCTTGGTGATGCACTTGATGGCGACGTCGTCTCCGGTGGTGGTATCCCTGGCGGCCAGTACCATACCAAACGATCCATGGTTCAAAGGTGAAACGGTAGTAAACCGTCCATTGTCGAGTGGTCTTCCTTGTATAAAGCCATCTCGCAAACAGGCCATGGAGTCGAGTGCCGGGTTATGAGGGGTGGAATGGAGTAGTGTCCGTGAACACGTGTGTCAAAACGCCGGTCGCTTCAACGAGTATGTTGTCTTTGCAGGTACAGCTTTTGTCACTTCTCCTTCTTGTCTTGCTAGCTTTCTTTCTTTCAATGGGACAAACTCCGGGTCTCGTTCAGGTAACAATAAAATAGATCGCTCAATTGCAGGAATCAAAGATGGGAAGCTCCGGGTCCGGAAGAGGCCGTATTGGTGGTAGTAGTAGTAGCGAAAATCAAGGAAACGTAAGGATCGTCAGTGTTATCATTTGTTCGTGGGATCAGGATGCCGATGGGTTGTGGCAGGCCCAGGCGAGTTCGCGTCCGTCTAGGAGCAGAGGATTCGATCGGTCGGAGGTCTGGTGTGGAAAGGAGAAGTCGTCAGGGCGTCAAGCTGGGGGTGTGTAATAAAGGAGTGCTGTGGAATATGTGCTTTGAAGAAGAGGAAGAGGAGGAGTCAACAAAGACCGATGACGTGGCTTTAAGATGAAGGGCGCCAGGCAGCGGCGGCGGCGTTGGCTGGAGGGGTGAGATGAAGCCTGGGGACGGAGCTGGATGACACGCAAGTATTTCGTGTCAATGGAACAGTGATCCAAAGGTCCTTGTCGTGGAGGATGTCGTGAAGGATGTTCGGCCAGATCGGGGGGTGTTTCGACTTGTGTGAGGGTCTCCGAGCTGCTTCGAGGCGGGCGATGACGATGCGGACTGATCGACCCTTGATGTTGTTCTTGTGTCAAATCACATCTGAAGTCGGAAACGCTGCCAGTAGAGGTGATGGAGGAGTCGTAGGAGGAAGAGGCGTGGGTGGAGGTTGTAGTCGTGGCTCTCGCGTGGTCGAGGTAGGGGAGGAGCCGTGTGTCGTAGGGTAGTCTCCCGGCCGATTGCCTTTGGAATGCGACTAGAACTACTTCGGCTGGTCGGCAACGCTGGGCGGAGGGAAAGAGAGTAAACACCGAGCGAAGGGAGGTGAGGTGCGTTCGACAAGTCCGGTATGGAGTCGTAAAACACACAGGTTGGGTAGCGGGTTGGTATTATTATGTGAGCGTAGGTAGGGGGAGATGGCGGTGAGGTGTGAGGGTGAAGGTGTGATTGAGAAGAGTGATGAATGGGCCCAGGGTGGAAGTTGGAACGAGGGAGATCGGGAGGGACTGGAAGCGAATCGAAAGCGGAAGGCCCCACCTGCGCATGTACCTGCGTACCTCCTGTCGACTACGGCTCGGAATGGATTAGCACGATTGGCACGTCCTCGAGTTAAGGAGACAATGACAATAGTCGTGGACAGAAACGGCGCCACCCCGGCTCAAGGAACACGTCTACTCTGAAGTTCTGGCCTGGGGCTGTGCAGTGGGAATGGGAAGCGAAGACGAGCGGCCAACTCGACGTGACGACTGCCGACAAGGAATAGAACTACGAAATCGGCCCCGTGATCATTCACAGATTGATTCAGTCGTCATTTCGCACATCACGATGCCATCTTTCATTGTTGAATCATCTCAGACATGGCGTCACCCGATTACGACAAGCACAGCTGTCCACTACATTCTTTGTGACAGGGTATGCTGATGGTACACGTCGGTACAAAGAGACACCAGTCCCGTCATCTTGTGTAGCCAAAAAGGCGTGATGAAACGGGCGTCTCGCTCTGACCGTTCATCATCGTTGCGGTAGCAAGGACGCGGACGCGCCAGTCTGCTTCCATTCGTCGTTATGCTTGTTGGCCGTTTCGTCCTTCCAAGGGTTTGCTAATTGTATTTTTGCAACAGCTCAGCAACCGCTCGAGGTCTCCCTGGGAGATGGTGTTTGTACAATAACAACGAGGACTCGCAGCGAATAACACTGGGTTGCCGCGATCTGGAACTCTCTCGTTCAAAATCTCATGATCATGCAGCATTGGCAAGTAATTTCCATGTCATGCACGCTGGCGAGCTGACTGTCGATCAATCATCAAGCCAATGGCGCTCAAAGTCCACGTCGGAAGGTTTCCCGTACTCTCCAGCATCTGGCCACTTGTGATTTGGACAACAAATAGAGACGGTTGTTGCTACACCCTGCCGCAATGCCGCCCACGTTGCTGCAGCTTGCTGCATGAAGCTTACCGCTGGTAGAGTCCTGCACGAGGACGGCGAGATACCGTCTAGCCACGTTTCAGCGATATCCTGCGAGTGCGGTCTCAACTCAGACGCTGCGTGGAGATGAGGATGTGCTCGTATGCCAGCACTTGTTGAATCATGGAACCAGCATGATAGCAGCGTGACGACGACAGAACGATGACAAGCAACGATGATGGAACAGGACTCGATGGACGCTTTGAAATTGCGAGCGCTTCACCGTTGGCCCGGCTAGGCTATCGACAGCTCACAAATGCATGTGTATGTTCGCGAGTTTCGCCGTCGAGTCTGCTGGATGTTTTTAGCTCACCGTAGCCGCTACGGCACGGCCAGCTCTGCGAATCAGTCGCTGTGGAAGTCATTATTGGCAGGCGCCGAGCCCGACCCAAATCTCTTTCCCTCATCACTCCGCCTGTCCACGCCTCCGTCAAGCAGGCGCGTGCACCCGTCGACAACAGCGAGCGGTGAGAGCAAGCAGCACATCCACGAACTCCATGATCGAGTAGCCGCGCGCGCGCACACACCGGCACGTTTCAACCTATGAAGACGACGCTGGATGAAGAATTTTTTTCTCCGTGCATAATACATCTAGACCTGCAGCCACCATCGATAGCGCTGACCTGGTTGGTCGTGAGTGGCTTCTTTCTCCGCAGCCTCGGATCTTTGTGAAGTGCACGTGCATCATGCAGAGTCAATGTAAAGTGTCCCGTCTGGGGGCGGGCGGAAGGGCGGGCAAGCAGCACGACTCGAAGTGAAAGAGGTCAATTATTAGCAGCGAATTGAAAGACCTCGAGTCGCCCTGGTTGTTCTAGACTATCGATGTTTGCTGCGGTTGAGAAGTTTGGCCACATTTGCCATGTAGCGGTGTGCGATTTGCCAACGATCAACTTCTTTCCGCACTTTAGATGCATGCGGCTGAAGACCTAGCTCGTTGTTAACTTGAACTCTGGCATGCCCTACACTGAAGGCTCCGCTCCACGTGTTGGTCGCCGTGACTCCCGCTGTACGGAGTGTACGCCGTATGAATTTGAATTCACCTGCTTTCCTGTCCCTTGCACTAGCGTGATGTGCGTCCCGCATGTTGCCCGTCTCTCCACTCCTCTGCCTTAACTTCACCTCACACTTGACAGTCAGCCTCTTGCTTGATATGGAAGACATTAAACTCATCCTGCTGGATATTGGTATGCACGATCGATCTTCCTGCATGCTAGACATGTGTGAAAATCTCTTCATCGACTGATGGAACTCTAGAAGGGACCATTTGCCCTATCTCATTTGTCCAGTCGATACTGGTAGGTCCTGGCACACACCGCCTTGACATGTCTCTCGTATTCCCTTTTGCCACGTCGTCGATACCCTAGAGTGCACGGCCTCGTACTTACGACTTTTCGCCCAACCTCAACAGTTTCCCTACGCCATTCGCGCTCTCCCTACCGTTCTGTCAGAGAAATGGTCAGACCCAGCCTTTGCCGCTTACCGTGATGCCTTCCCTAAAGCCCATCGAGAATCGCCCAAAGCTCTTCAGGCCCATGTAGAAGACCTGACCGCCCGCGATGTCAAAGTCGCCTACCTCAAGAACTTGCAGGGCTACCTCTGGGAGGACGGCTACAAGTCCGGAGCGTACTCCACGCCGCTATTCCCGGATGTGGTGCCCAAGTTGAGAGATTGGCGGAGGAGGGGATTGGAACTGGCGATTTATTCTTCCGGCAGCGTCTTTGCACAGAAGCTCTTGTTCGGGCACGTGCAGGCTGAGGGCAGTGACAGTGGGGGTCACCAGAAGGTTGAGGACTTGACAGGGCTTTTCGGCGACGAAGCTTGGTTTGATACGACCAACGCTGGACTGAAGACGGATGCAAGCAGCTATGCCAAGATAGCAGAATCGCTCAAGGTATCGCCATTCAATCGACTCCATCAATAAATACATGCTGATGCGTAAGCCATAGTTCAAGCCATCGACGATGCTCTTCCTCAGCGACAACGTCAAAGAGGTCGATGCCGCTATCGAAGCTGGCATGCAGTCAATACTCGTGGACAGGCCTGGCAATGCTGCCGTGTCAGAGGCCGACCGAAGTAGACTCCAAGTCGTTACTTCACTGGACGAAATCGAGATCACCGGGCATTCGAAGAAGTGAGACGACCGAGCTTGCGAACGTAGATCACGCGGCAGCTTCAATGTCGAGACATCGTCTTGTGGGCACAGCTTGTGCTCGATTGGGAGGGATCTTGGCTGACTGCCACTGTCCTGGTAACCTGCTGATCTTCGGCTTGGACTTGCGACCAGAACCCGCCTCGGATGGTAAGCTCGTCTTGACAGGTATCTCCACGGATAATGAACAATCCGCCATCAGATCTGTCTCATATTGTACATCTTCTATCATCAGACATCATACCGATCCAGATGTTTCAATCAGCGCTTCTATCTTGGTCGATTGTTTGCTTGTCCATCGTGGAAGATGCAGCCGGTCTCTTCACAACCCCTTCGCTTCACCTGACATAGTCCGAAGCACATCGTCACACCAGTGGAGGCCAAACAAAGTCTCGTATTGAATACGGTAGGTTCCTAACAGCGCACATTCAAAACAGCACTCGCAGCCTGATCAGGCCAAATCACCCGAGACGCAGAGGATCGGCCAAGCCGTCATGGACTGTTCCGATCCAACACACATCCTGCCAACAGAAGCCACTCTCCCACCAAGCTACCAAGCAGTATCCAGCCGATCCATACCCATAATCATCCACATGTATCAAGTCCTCCCCGACAAACCTCTAGGCCCAAACCTCCTTCTAGCCGGCCCTTTGCTCAAACACCAACCCGATCTGCTCAGCCTCCCCCTCTCAGCGACTTACGGCGAATCGATTCTGCTCCTGCATCAGCGCGTGCTTGCTCGATCGGGTGTTCGAGTACCTAGCAAGTCGAAAAGGTTCTATTGCCGGGCGGTACTGGTGGTGGATGGACAGGAGATCCTGCTTGAAGTTGGGAGCTGGGAGGCGGCGAAGGAAGTGTTGAAGAAGTGGAAGCACGCGGAGTTGAGTTTCTTGTTCGCGTTTGTGGATAGAGGGTACAAGGGAGTCGGGATGTGGGAAAGGCTGAGGAGAGTGTTTTGGGGTTTGGGTAGTGGGAGTGTTTGTTTGGTTGAGCCAAGGTTGGCGATGCAGGATTGAAAGGACAGGTGGTGTGCAAGGGACTTTGGGGTGATGTCCTTCGGCGATGGGCGGTGGATGGAATATTTGGTTTCTTGCAATGGCATCAGTCCTGAGTATCAGCACATTCGCGCCTAGATGCCGGAATGAAGTCGTTCGTATCGCCTCTGTCTGAGCGGGCGATCAGTCGTTGTAGTCCCTCGTGGTGCTTTGAACGCCCTCCCACCAAGATGTTCTCTGCGTGTCTTCCTTCGGCCTGTCCAGAAGCCATCCTCTCAGAACAACCACACATATGCAAAGAGTAAGAACACCGCAAAGAAGAACCCAACCCACACCTTCCAACCCACGCCCGTCCGCTCCGCCATCCTCAACATTCGATTCATCGTTCCTCGTAAACGATTTCTCGTCCCTTCGAACTGATCATTCATTTTCTCCGCAAACGCCGTACTGTCGCGAATCTCGTCGCCAATGGCCATCGTCAACTGTGCACCTACGAGTCAGCATGTCGCTCCAAAAGCCCATTCTATCCAGTCTCCATTCCGTCCTCACTGCCCAAGAACACAACCCGTGTATGCAGAACTACTCACATCCTTCAACATCTTCACCTTCTTACTCATCTCCCCCGCTTGGTCATCATTCTGACTCTCCAATTCACTCAACACCGAATCCGAATATTGTCCCCTCCGATTCGGAGTCGCCGTTCGGAAGCCTCCATCTCCACTTCCTCTTGCGCCTGCCGCCTCTGCTCCGCCAGGATATGCACTGAACGCCGCACCGCCTTGTGAAATGCTTGGATCGCCGTATGGTCCTAGAGAAGGTTGACTGTTGTGTGAAGGTCGTGGCGCGGGCGAGCCAGAGCCTGGACGGGATCGGTTGGGTGCGGCGGCGTCGTAGGAGGAGAAGAGTGAGTTGCGCGAGTCGCGCTGGAATCTGGAGACATACGATGTGAGAAAGGAGGATATACTGGCTGCTGCATCGAACCGCTAGCTTACCTTGAGGCCATTGAGTGTGCTGACGAGGTCGAGACGTGCGGTATGGGATTGTTACAGCGGGGCGGAGATAGCGGCCTTTACAACTAATGTTTGAATTTCAGCGACGAGACCGACCAGATGAGTGTAACTTTTGGATAAGTGCGCAGTCCACTTGGTCCGAAGGCATCATGAGATTATGCATAGTCTGCGACACGAGTACACCCGACGTAACCCGTGCAAAGCCATCCTACGTGATACAGTAACAATAATCAACGTGTCCTTTGCGTCCGTCCACACTTCTCCCTTTCTCGTGCTGTGTCCAATCCGTTCATGCTCATTTCCAAAACGCCCCTTTTCATGCTCAATCATTGCCATGTCGTCCATATACACAATCATTCATTACTCACGCCCATGATACGGCGGTCTACATATTCGCCAACTCGTGATCAATTTGCGAGTCCAAGAACGCCCTCTTGTCGCCAGGCAATTGAATCTGCAGCTTCTGCTCCGTCAACGCCTTGAGCTGCTTCTTAGTCACCGTGTCCAGGTCCACCTCGTTCAAACACTCGCGAATCGCCACGGTGATGGCCTCGTTGCTCACGCCTTGGGTTTGGAATCCGGATAACTGGTTCATGCTTCCGGGACGGCTATGAGCGGCGAGCGTGCCCATGGGAGACCGCGTGCGCTGTTGATCGTACATCATGTTGTTGGGTGAGTGAGCACCCCCGCGGAGGAGGAGGTTGTCTTGCGAAAAGTCTTGCGGAGAAAAGAGAGCGTTGCTGCCCATGGACATGAGGCGTTGGTGTTGCTCAGCTTGGTAGGGAGCATCTGTGTAGCGCGACATGGCGGATTGTCGGCCGTAGGCATTGAACGGACCAGGTGATTGTGGTGGGCGGAACGACTGGTGTTGAGGGAAGCCGGTTAGGATGGTGGAGGCTGGCTTAACGGAGGAATACACCGAATGCATGTCATCCATTTCGTAGCCACCATCCTGGTAGATGCTCTCCTTCTCTTGTACGTAGCCGCGACGACCAGGAAGATTGTTGGCCGTGGCATAGTCGTCCCAGCGCTGGAGGGGAATGTTGCGTGGGTCGTAGCCTTCCTCATCAACGGCGACGAGCTTCTTGTCGCCCTTCTCTCCAATAACAATACGGGTGTTTCCCCATGAGAAATCATCCTGCTTCCAGAAGGAGTAGATTGGCAGAATGCATGACCAGATCGGATATGCCAGGAGGTAGATGATCATCCATCCAATGTGCTGCCACTGTCGCTTGACCAGGAAGATGATGGCTTGTAATCCGTACACTGCGGCAATCATGATGATCGAGATAAGAGGGAACTGTCCGGTCCCGCTGGCGACGTTTATTATCAGGTACACCAGGTAGCCGAAGGTCGCGGGAAGAATGATGGTTCCGAAAAGATCAATGAAAACGACGAAGCGCATACTGAAGCAGCAGAAACCGCACAGATCGACCGTCAACATCTCCGCCAGGTTGTGGATGGTGGAATTGATCCAGCGACGTCTTTGGGAGAGCAGAACACTCCAGTCGGAGGGCGCTTCAGTCATGGCGTGGGCGTTTGGCACGAACTTGTATGTCATCGATGGGAAGTGCTTGATCATGAGTGTCGTCAGGTAACGATCCTCACCCAGAGACAAAAGGTTCTTCTTGTGCAGGGTGTCAATGTTATTGTCCGCGTACTCGGTGACGATTTTGTCCGAGATGATCAAGGGTCGACCTTTATCAGCGGTTCTCAGCCTGTACATGCAGAAACTGTGATGGCGGTCAGTATGGTTGATGGAGCAGGATGCAAGAATGAGAAGACATACCATCCGGGTAGACAAGTGACACTGCCGAACAGACTTTCGAAAGCCTTGGCCAAGTGATGGGAGATGAAGTATTCGTAAACCTGAATCATGGTCGTCCAGCTACGCTCCTCGTTTTCCAGCGAAGTCTCACCACAGATACCAGCGACTTTGGCGTCATTAGCACATGCAGCAACTAGTCTGTTGAGCGAGTCTTCCTTGACCTTGGTATCGGCGTCGACCATGAAGAGATATTCGTACAGCTCAGGGTCCACACCGATAATGTTGTTGATCTGATGGAACATCTCCAGTTCGAGTGGGTTCATCGCCGAACGATGGTGCACGCGGTTCAAGAAACTCATCAGGAGGATCTGAGAGTCACGCTTTCCACGGTTGCCAGGCTTTGACTTGGTCTGCTCCGACTCCTTGCCAACCTTGACCACAACAATGTACGGTACGACATTGCCTTCGAATTCGTAAAGGCCAGAGTACACTTTTCCGTAGTTCAGCTGTTCGCCTCCGAGTCCGAGAGACTTGAACGGCAGCGCGGGTGGGTCGATTTTCGGGTCTACTCCAAGGATATCGAGCACGATCTTGGGAGTGGGTCGATCGTTGCCACCTCCGACAATCATGCCATCGCAAATCACGCAAATCAACTTCCTCTTGTTGTCGTAGGCGAGAGCAGTGAGCGAGTCAAGGCCCTTTCGGAGAGAGTCCTCACCCTCGGTGTATGCGGGAACTTGGCAAATGACAAACTTGTCCTGCTGAGTTGGCCGTTTTTTGGAACCAAGTTGCAGCGCAGCCAAAAACTTGATGACAATCACGGTACAGAGAACGACCGTAAACATCAACAAGATGTAAGCATTGACCTGGCACCGGGCGTCGTCGCGAAAATCTGTGGATCCGATATGGAATCGATTGGTAAGGCAGTTCATGGTGTTTGTGCGGTTGGTGTAATCTGGGACAGAGTTGACCCATTTCGACGTGAGATCTGCGCCAGGGTTCGACTGGACGAGTTCGGTGACATCGTCTGGCAGGAATTTGTAAACATCATTGCCTTGGAACAGATCCACAGAGTGGAAGTAGTCGGTGAGATCGTAGACCTCGCCGTTGAGGATAAACCACATGTGACTGTTGTCCTCGCCATCTTTCTTCACGGCAGATCGCTTGTAAACAAGCTTGCCCTTGTAATACTCCCTCATCTTCGGGAGAAACTTGTCCGAATACCAAGTGATGCTGTGGAGGGCTGAATTCTGGTCATTTTGTACCTCTGGTCCAGAAATGTGCTCGCCGTTAGTGATGGGCAGAGTCTCATTTGGTGTAAGAGTAAGCCTTTGGTCATCAACCAATCCGGGGCATGCAATGGAGAGCGGTGGGACAATGTATGGCGATACGTCAGTTCCGGCGAATTGCAACATGTCATCGGCGGTGACCGGAACGTTGTTCATGTCGGAGTGCTGAAGCTTGTAAAACTTCGTCAAGTCGTAGACGCCTCCTCGAAAAGCCACGTAGTAGTCAGTCCTGCCTTGGTGGTAGCCGACTTGCTTGAGGTTCCAGACTTTGTCGCGATTGGGACAAAGGATTTTGCCAAAACCAACGATGTAGAAGACGATAGTAGCGTTCAGCAGGGCGATGAGCATCACGAGTGCGACCTTCTCTCGCCACGCCATGCGGACATCAGGACGCTTCATGCGACCGACCAGCTTCATCAGAGGAGATGGAATCCACCAAGTGAGGATCCACACAACAGCGACCCATGCGCGCCGACCGGTTGTGGTCTGCTGAACGAGCATCTCCTTGCCCTCGGTCAGCTCGCCATCGATCTCGCCCTCAAATCCAACGTAATTGCGCTTATCATCGCCCTTGAAGCCGAGGCCATAGTCACCACCGCTCGCGCTGCGCATCGTGTGAGCCGTGGTGGGTGCAAGCGATTTGGCTCCCATCCGGCTCGGAGCGGCATGGCTGGGTTGCCGCGTGTGTACGGTGATCGCGTCGTCATAGTATGGACCGTCAAATCCTGGTCCTGCTGGGTAACCACCATCCATGCCGCCGAGCATGTTGATCTGCGACATGTCGTCCATCGGCTTCATATCCAGCATACTCTCGGCTTCCCAATACGCTGGCTCGCGCATCCAGATCCGTTCGTGGCCAACGACGACCTCTCCGTTGCTCCAACCGCGCTCCATGATCCAGCTCTCAACGCCATCTTTGCCGTCAAGGCAACCCAGGCGGCGGTAGCGTTCCACAAATTCTTCGACGTCGAAATCTGCCGTAAAGTCCAACTGCTTGCTCCGGTAGTTGGCCCACTCGGGAAGTCTCCATGCCCGAATCTGGCTCGAGACAGATCCTGCCGACCAGGGTAGATTCTGTGGCGACTGATTCGAGAAGTTTGCAGGCGACTCCTCGTTTGGATGCAAACATAGCTGGAACCAGATTCTGCTGCAACCCATCACATCGGTCAATGTGAACCGACCTATTCTGCCGAGACCCACGCCTTGCCCGTCGAGAGGATACAACACATGACGCAGAAAGCTCTCGTCTTCGGTCTCAATGCCAACTTTCTCGAGCACTTCTTGACGCTTGTCGAGCGCCATCTCACGTTCCCTTGCTTCGTTTCCTCCAGAAATGTCCAGATCCGCTTCTGACCGCTGGACGGCTTCCTTCATCTCGCGAATGACGGAAGAGCCTGCTGGCACAATTGGTACGCCGTCCTCCTTCATCTCAGCATTAATGCCATTGCTATCGTCAAAGACGGTCTTGAGACTCGCAGCTTTGCCCAATGTTTGACTGGTCACCTCGATAACGGTGATGCTGACGCTGTCACCATCCTCTAGGCTTCCAAGTGGCGTGGCAGCACCATTATCGCTACCGTTGCTCGATCCAATGGCCCGACCTGTGCGAATCTCACTTCCAATAGCCTCATTAGCCTTCATGATGACCCAGTCCACGAGTGCTTCGTAAAGGGCGCCAATCAGGATGTCTCTGTCCTCAGTGGAACATTTTTTGAAGATGACCTCGGGGTCAAGATCTAATAATCCTCCCACCTCTTCACAGACCTCCGCCAGCTCTTCTTCATTCACAAGGAACCCGAGGGCATCTCCGAGACGGAGGATCGCAGCGACGACGGACAGCAGACTTCGGAGAGAGCTGCCCTTGATGCCAATGGCCTTCAAGGATTCGCGAAAGTCTTCGGCGGCGGCGGCATCGTCGGCGGTGGGAAGGTACGTGGGCGGATCGTAAGTGTCGGACTTCCGGAGCAGAGCATACTCTCTAGGTCGCTTGAGGCCGAGGAACTCTCGTTCCTGCTCCGATTGGCTGGTGAGCAGGTAGTAGAAGACATCAAAGGCTCGGTAGCCAGATTCGGTGGGAACATTGAGAAGACCAGCGTCGGTATCGATGCCGGCAGTGGATAAGCTGAGAGATGCGCCAGTAATCTCCCCGGAGAGAGCCAGCGTGAAGACACCAGCGAGTGCGGAGTATCGCGGTAAGGATGGATTGAAGGGTGTGACTGTGTGTAGAAACGGTCGCAGAGCGTCCAGTGCTGTGTAGAATGTGCCTGGTATAGAGAGGGGCAGGGCGGATGCGAAGGGCGCGAAGAGCGATGGCGTAGAGTGGTGAAGGGATCTGTCGAAATGTTAGTTGAAGTATCCAGAACGGCACGAGTTGTCCTGAAATCGTACCCTAATATCACACAGCCATCCTCTGCTCGTCGCCTGGCATGTTCCCATGTCCGTCGAGCCAATTCCGCGTCGACTGTGCCTCCATACCTTCCATCGGGACCGATGCTAGACGCGGTGACCCAGGTGTTGACGACCAAACTGCTGCTTGACTCCAGCTGATATGGCTGCCCGGAAGAGAAGGAGCTGTGCAGTGCATTCAACAGCGTGGTCGTAGAGACCTGTGATGTGCCCACTTGTTGCATCGTGTTGCTTCGTCCATGGCCCGGCGCAGCAGATGACGGGTTCGAGTAGGCCGAATGCCTAAAAGCCATTTTGCGCGGCGATATGAATGATCAAGATGCCCTCGAGGGGCGTGGTGGAAGAAGTCGACACAATGGGTGGCGGAGGGTGCGGCGATGGATTTCGGCGTGAGAAAGAGGTTGCGCGTCTAAGCGAACGTGTGGTGTAGCGAGCGGTGGAAAGCGTGTTCGAGCGAGCGTGAGAGCAGCGGCAGCGGCAACGTTGATTGTGGTGGTGAGCAAATGCACGATTCTGTGTTGCCTCCTCACATGGACAGAACAGAATATAGGACTACCCTGCACACACACGGGCCGGGTTGGACGGGAAGTCGGAGGACCACGGTGTTGGCAAGGGGCCCATCCAAGCGTCGATCTTAAACTTTCGCGGAAGTCTTTTCTTTGAACTCAGCTTCAAATTTATGCACCAGACAGGACAGGGTTGACAGGGGCTGTGAACGGGATGTGTGTTTCTTCGATTCTCCACATTCATGTACGAATAAAGGCCGTAGACGGTGTTCGATGTCAATGATCATTGAAGCTTCCAGATAGTTGCAGTGTTACCCCCATCAATGCATCGTCCGGACACAATGTTCTCAACCCATCTCTATTTTTGGCTTTAAGCGAGCGAGCTCTCCCGCCTTCAGTCTCGCAGCTCTCGAGGACCAAGCAGGCCCCAGCAGACTCCTACATTATTACGCGTCCTCCTCTGCGGACCCGCTCCGCCTCCGCGTGACTACAATAGCTCCCGACACGATCTGGGCGAGTTGGACCTCCTCGGAGTGTGGAAAAGCCCGAACGGCCAATTGGCTGAGTACGAATTGATTGTCCTTATACAGGAAAACTATACATTTTGAAGAAGAATTCACGGCTCCGATTGGCTGCTATGCATCGCCACTAGCGTGAACTAAAAGGGTTGTCTCAACGACCAGCTGTGCAGCTGTGCATCTGTTACAGCCATTAGCTAGGCACATAGACGCGAGCAAATCGTGTCTCGACCACGAGCGTGATGGCAGTGCATTGTAGAGAGACAGAGCAGGGCATGATCGAGTGTCTACAGTATTGTGAAGACCCTAAAAGAACCTTCCGCGTAGATTCGTAACGACAACCAGAGAACTTATTTTCAATCGGCCTTGCAGTAGCGTGGGCTCTACCCGATTAGGTCCCTGTACAACGCCTCCTCCTTGTTCTCCACCTCACCACATTCGATTCTGTTGTTTCTCGAATACGCATCACTGTCGAGCGTGTATTGAACATCTCGCCCACACCTCCAGCTTTGCCTCCTCTCACTCGCTTGGGAAGGCAAACAGTCGGAGTCCTTGGGAATCTCAATTCTTCGATCGTTCCAAATTCGGGAGTGCCAGGGCAAGTCCTTCCACCAATTATCCTCGCCTTCGCTCCGCCGCTTTCCACCTCACGTTCGCTACCCGCCCGGCGAGGCCACGACGTGCTGCAGTCTCTACCACCATCACCGGCCTTCGAGGCCCTTGTCGAGCAAACATGTCGTCCGCTCCGACTACGCAGCAGAATCTAGCGGCTCTGCCCGCGCCAGCGATGAGCGACACGGGCATAACAAGTCACATTGCGTCGCGCTACCACAGCCATCTACCGATTTCGACTCTGTCTACTCAAGGATACATCGCCGTCAACACCTACACTAACTCTGCCAAAGGACCCAATGGCGGCAAGGAGGGCAGCGCCATGGGCGCTGCTGAAGAGCTCGCGAGCAGAATGTGGGCGCGCCTCGGACATCGACAGGAGAACCAGGCTGCTATATTTCTGTAAGTCCGCACTTGTGTGCTGGGTGTGCTGAAGGATAATTCATGGGAGGGAATCATGGAAGAAGAGTCGAAGATCTACCACGCAGAATGCTGAGCCCGATTACGGACTAACTTTTATACAGAGGTGAATCTGGCACAGGAAAGACTACCATTCGATCACATCTACTATCATCTCTGCTACAATACTCCTCGACACCACTCTCCAAGAAGCTCTCCTTCGCGGCTTTTGTATTTGACAGCCTTACAACCACAAAATCCGTCACCGCACCAACAGCCTCCAAGGCCGGCTTGTTCTTCGAACTGCAATATGACACCGGCTCGTCCCTTCATCCGACCCTCATCGGAGGCAAGGTGCTCGATCACAGACTCGAACGCAGCCGTGTCGCCACCGTCCCTCCGGGAGAACGCAACTTTCACGTTCTGTACTACCTCCTAGCTGGAACGTCGGACGATGAGAAAGAGCATTTGGGTCTGAATACGGGAATCACAGCTGGAACTGGGAACCGGTCATCAATAGGAGCACAAAAGAGATGGCGATACCTTGGGCATCCGTCGCAGCTGAAAGTAGGCATTAACGATGCGGAAGGCTTCCAGCACTTCAAGACGGCCTTGCGCAAGTTGGAATTCCCCAGAGAGGAGATTGCTCACATGTGCGAGATTCTTGCGGCCATTTTGCACATCGGTCAATTGGAGTTCATGACATCTCAGTCGACAACACCGGCTCCGGATGAGAGTGGCGGATACGGTCATGAAGGTGGCGAGGAGATAACAGTCGTGAAGAACAAGGACGTGCTTTCCATGATTGCAGCGTTTCTTGGTGTGGGCGACAGGACCTTGGAGCAGTCTTTGGGCTATCGGACTAAGATGCTCCGCCGAGAGCGTGTGACGATCATGCTTGATCCCAAGGGTGCTCGTGAAAACGCCGATGAGCTTGCACGTACCCTCTACAGCTTGCTGGTCGCTCTTGTTATGGAGAAGATCAACCAAAAAACTTGTGCGGTCGAGGAAGCTGTCGCGAATACCATTTCCGTTGTGGATTTCCCTGGATTTGCGGATACCTCTTCTACTGGCACCGTTCTTGACCAATTACTCAACAACGCCGCCACCGAATGCCTGTACAACTTCTGTTTGCAGAGCTTCTTCGAACGCAAGGCGGAATTGCTCGAGACGGAAGAAGTACAGGTGCCACTCACCAGTTACTTCGACAATAGCGACGCTGTCAAAGGCCTCCTCAAGCCCGGCAATGGTCTTTTGAGCATTCTGGATGACCAGATGAGGCGCGGAAAGACTGATCTGCAGCTTGCTGACTCTCTGAGGAAGCGATTCGAGGGGAAGAACCCGGCCATCGAGGTTACAAGCGGCACCGTCCAATTGCCCGGAGCCAACTTCGCCACACAAAACACTTCACAGATCTTCACTGTTAAGCACTTTGCTGGTGAAGTCAAGTACCCCGTTGATGGGCTACTGGAGGAAAACGGAGAGGTCATATCTGGTGACTTGATGAACCTCGTGAATTCATCAAGCAGTCCTTTCGTTGCTGAGCTGTTCGGTCAAGAGGCCCTCAACAAGGTCGTTCACCCGGATGACCGCAACGCCGTGCAGCAAGCTTCCGTTGCATCGAAACCATCTCGCATGCCAAGCATGGCTCGTCGCAGAGGTGGTAAGGCCGGTAGATTCGGCTCCCGACGTGGCGGCGATATTGACGAGGAGAAGGACAGTGACGAAGGCCGCGCTCGAAGCGTCTCTGGTCACCGGCACAATACGAGGTCAGCCGATGCACAGCAAGGTGCATCTGCACAATTCTTGTCGTCCCTCGACAACATCAACAAGTCGCTGACCGCGCCGAACACCAACCCATACTTCTTCTTCTGTCTCAAGCCCAACGACAGACGAATTGCCAACCAATTCGACAGCAAGTGTGTGCGTCAGCAAATTCAGACTCTCGGCATTGCAGAACTTTCGCAGCGCTTGAAGAATGCAGATTTCAGCATTTTCATGCCGTTCGGTGAGTTCTTGGGCTCTGCCGAGGGCGAAGTGTCGGTTGTCGGGTCCGAGCGTGAAAAGGCTGAGATGATCTTGGACGAGAAGAGCTGGCCGAACAATGAGGCTCGCGTAGGAAGCACCGGCGTATTTCTTAGCGAGCGCTGTTGGCGACAGATCGTTCGTGCAGGTGATCTTGGAGTCGTTCCGATGCCCCCATCGGACGAGAATCCTTTCAACAACTCTGAATCGCTCACTCCAATGGACGGTAAGAGAGGGTTTGGCGAGTCCAAGGTCCATCTCTTACAAACCCCTGGCTCTGCTTTCTACTCAGACGACAAAGCGGCAGGCTACTTTGGTAGCAGAGACATGGATGCAAAGAGCGACGCCGGCGCGTCCGCCTTGCGAGAAGGCGACATGTTCCGTAATCTGGAAACCAGGGAGGAGCTGGCTGAAAAGGGCAATGAAGTCACAACCACGCCCATCGAGGAGCGCCCGAAGTCTGCCAGTCGCGTGAGGTGGCTTGTCCTTGTTTATGTCCTCACATGGTGGTGTCCGGACTGGGCCATCCGGATCATCGGTCGCATGCCCCGCCAGGACATTCGCATGGCATGGAGAGAGAAGGTTGCCATCAACTTCATCATCTGGCTGTCCTGCGCCTTCGTCGTCTTCTTCATGGTCGGATTTCCGCGTATCATCTGTCCGACGCAGCACGTGTTCAGCCCGTCCGAGTTGACCTCATACGATGGGAAGAATTCGGACGCGTATGTTGCCATCCGTGGAAACGTCTTCGACCTGGGCGCGTTTATCCCTCAGCACTACCCATCCATCGTGCCAGCTTCTGCGCTCGAGAAGTACGCCGGTACCGATGCCACCAACCTTTTCCCCGTTCAGGTCTCGGCCATGTGTCAAGGGACCGATCCCGACGGAACGATTGACGCAGCTGTCCAGCTCAACTACCAGAACCGCAACTACACTGGACAGAACTTGATCAGCGCCACCGATAACAACGCACAGTACCACGATTTCCGTTGGGCAACTAACGACTCTCGTCCAGCATGGTTCACCGAACAGATGATTTTCCTGCGGGGACACTACTGGAAAGGAAGCGTTGGCTATTCACCTCAATACCTCAAGACCCTTGCGAAGAAGTCGAACCAAGTGGCGTACATCAACAACCGCGTCTACGACTTCACCGATTATATTGCTGGTGGACGAGCACCACAGTACCCGCCGGGCGAGGAACGACCTGACACGCTTCCGGACTCCAACTTCATGGACAGCCGCGTGGTAGATCTCTTCTCACAGCGTTCTGGCGAAGACGTTACCAAATACTGGGACGCGTTGAATATTGACACCGGCCTCCGTGACCGGATGCAGATCTGCCTTGATAACTTGTTCTACGTTGGCCAACTGGACACTCGAGACAGTCCAAAATGTCAATTCGCGAAGTACATTCTGCTGGCCGTGTCTATCATGCTGGTCTCGGTGATTTGCTTCAAGTTTCTGGCAGCACTGCAGTTCGGCAAGAAGAACATTCCGGAAAACCTCGACAAGTTCATTATCTGCACTGTGCCAGCTTACACAGAAGACGAGGACTCTCTCCGCCGTGCTCTCGATTCTGCCGCTCGCACCAGGTATGATGATAAGCGCAAACTCTTGTTCGTCATCTGTGACGGAATGATTATCGGGCAAGGAAACGACAGACCGACGCCGCGCATCGTTCTTGACATTCTTGGAGTTCCAGACACCGTTGATCCCGAGCCTTTGAGCTTCGAATCGCTGGGCGAAGGGCAGAAGCAACACAACATGGGCAAAGTGTATTCCGGATTGTACGAGGTGCAAGGTCATATCGTGCCCTTCGTCGTCGTCGTGAAGGTCGGCAAGCCCAGTGAAGTTTCGAGG
The DNA here is from genome assembly GCA_000983655.1 of Zymoseptoria brevis. Lineage (NCBI taxonomy): Eukaryota > Fungi > Ascomycota > Dothideomycetes > Mycosphaerellales > Mycosphaerellaceae > Zymoseptoria > Zymoseptoria brevis. Next base: position 14,598 of record JYJE01003046.1, on the reverse strand, counting down.
TAAGCATGTTCTGATTGTTGGTCTGCGATCACCGCTGACTGAAGTTCTAGACCCGGCAACCGTGGCAAGCGTGATTCCCAGATGATTCTCATGCGCTTCCTCAATCGCGTCCACTACAACTTGGCCATGACTCCGCTCGAGCTCGAACTACACCACCAGATTCGGAACGTGATCGGCGTGAATCCGACCTTCTACGAGTTCTTGCTGCAAATTGATGCCGATACGGTCGTTGCGCCGGATTCCTGTACCCGCTTTGTCTCCGCCATGATCAATGACACCAAGATCATTGCCGTGTGCGGTGAAACCGCTCTCACCAACGCTAAGGCTTCCTTCATCACCATGATGCAGGTATACGAGTACTACATCTCGCACAACCTCACCAAGGCCTTCGAGTCGCTCTTCGGGTCCGTTACTTGTTTGCCAGGTTGCTTTACAATGTACCGCATCCGAGCTGCGGAGACCGGAAAGCCGCTTTTCGTGTCCCGCGAGATTGTTAACGACTACTCCGAGACTCGTGTCGATACGCTGCACATGAAGAATCTGCTCCATCTCGGAGAAGACAGATTTCTCACCACTCTTCTGATGAAATATCACTCCAAGTACAAGACGAAGTATATCATGCGCGCTCATGCCTGGACGATTGCACCGGATAGCTGGGCTGTGTTCATGTCGCAACGTCGCCGATGGATCAACAGTACCGTCCACAACCTGATCGAAGTCATTCCGCTTCAGCAACTCTGCGGTTTCTGCTGTTTCAGCATGAGATTCGTGGTGTTCCTCGATTTGCTGTCCACGATTGTGCAGCCTGTCATTGTTGGATATATCGTCTACCTGATCGTCCAAGTGGCGACCAACCCAGCCTCGACCGCAACCACCGCCTTCATTCTCATCGCAGCCATCTACGGTCTCCAAGCTATCATCTTTATCGTACGCCGCAAATGGGAAATGGTAGGCTGGATGATCATCTACATCCTCGCTACACCCATCTTCTCCTTTTGCTTGCCCCTGATCGCGTTCTGGAACATGGACGACTTCTCCTGGGGCAACACCCGCATGGTGACCGGCGAAAAGGGCAAGCAGATTCTCGTTAGCGACGAAGGCAAATTCAACCCGGATGACATCCCTCGCAAGAAATGGGAGGAGTACCAAGCTGAGCTGTGGGACGCTCAAACCCGCGACGACGCTCAGTCTGAGATGTCGGGTATCAGCTACGGCACCAAGAGCTGGCACCCTGCCGCATCTGAGTATGGTTACGCCATGAGCCAACATAACATGAGCACCCCCGGCGTACCGCAGATGCCACACAACGGCTCTCGGATGTCGCTCCTGACGTCGGACAACGGCATGGGCATGCAGCAGCGGAACTACTCTGCCAGCGACATCGACATGTCGGACATGCCCAACGATGATGCCATTCTGGCGGAGATTCGCGAGATTCTTGCTACTGCGGATCTTATGACCGTGACAAAGAAGAGTATCAAGGCCGAGCTGGAACGACGCTTTGGCGTGCCAATGGATTCGAGGAGACAGTACATTGGTAGTGCGACTGAGGCGATTCTCAGTGGTCAGCTTTGAGGAATGAAATGAACAGGGGTATGCTTTTTGCGGCGTTTGAGGGGATGTAGGATTGCAATGATGGGTTCGGATTGGATAAAAGGAAGGACCATGAACGAAACAGAACGACACTATGATAGCATTGTGTAAAGCTTTGAACAGATAGTAATGATGCCGTGTTGACGCCTCTACTGAATCCGTTCACCTCTTCACAAGTCATCTTCTGTCTCATCTTGCCGTGTAGACTCCGTCGACGGAATGTTCACGGCTCCATAAGCCATCTGCGAGTTCGTTCATCTTGCCGTGTACCCTCCGTCTACCGGCATGTTCACTCCCGTCATCCAATTTGCATCATCTGAGGCTAGGAAAAGGTAGGCGCGAGCAATGTCCATCGGTTTTCCCACTCCGCGGAGTGGATGCATCGAATCGACAGATTGCTTCGCTTGGGCATTCCCCAGTACCGTGTCTGTCATGTGCGTTTCAATATATCCAGGGTTGACGGCGTTAACTCTTATCCCCTTTGGCGCACAGTCCATAGCTGCAGCTCGTGTCATGTTCGCAACCGCGCCCTTGGATGTACAGTACGCCGCTGCACCCTCGGAGCCGACCAGTCCAAGCACGCTGGCAGCATTGAGGATGACGCCTCTGTCGCCATTTGGGAGCGGGTCTTGCTTGATCATCTGAGCCGCAGCATACTTGACGCCGTAAAATACCCCATTTATGTTGACGGATGCTGTTTTGTGGAAGAGGTCTGTACTTAGTTCCCAGATGGGTCCGGGCGTGCGGGACTCCATTGCGAAGCCGGCATTGTTGATCATGCTACAATGAGAGAATGGAAGGTCAGCCATGTCTTAGAACCTGGTTGTAACCACAAGGCCCTGTCATAGCCCGAGGATCCCTCAGGCTTCCTCGAGGTATCTTGCTCTCCGGCTCCAAGATGTGATGTCCGCTTACATATCCAATCGTCCAAACTTCTCCACAGCAGCTGCTACAGCTGCTTCAACGGACTTTGGGTCCGAGACGTCCGTCTTGACGAAGATGGCTTCGCCGCCATTTTGCTGGATTCGCTCGTGCGTGGGACCGTTTGACTCGTCCGAGGGAGCGGCTTCACGCCAGGTGCCTTCGTTCAAGTCGGCGCAGACGAGCTTGGCACCCTCGGAGGCGTAGAGAATGGCGGTCGCTCGGCCGATTCCTGAGGAGGAGCCGGTGATCAGGGCGATGCGGTCCTGAAGGCGGCCGGGCATGGTGGGCGGTTGAGTCGAGGATCGAGGAAGGTATGCGTCGGAGAGGATGGGAGTGAGACTGGAGAGCAGGTAGACGTGTGGAATAGACTGGGAGGACGGTCGTGGGTACGTATATCGTAGAGGAGCGAGACAAAAGTTGCTAGCTTGCCAATCCGTCGTTCAAGGCAATACTGAACTACAATATAATCATGGGCAAGGTTGACATATCGCAGCAGAGTCAGCACCGTGCGATCGCTCAGGGAGCCACATGGCGAACGCAGGACCCTTCCAAGCTCCTTCCGAGCTCCTGCGATCCTCAGGAAATGGTTCCACAGCGATAGAGCCGACAAGCCCGGACGGTTCAAACCAACCTAACGTGGTTCGGCTTTCGTATGAAGAATCGAGATGGCGGCAGGAGTGAGGGGAACATGGAAGTGGGGTGTTCAGCTTTACTTTCACGTGCCCTCGCGCTAGTGCGGAATCATCCTAGCGCGAGGCTATAGATATAGATGGCAGGACTCTGCAGGAGCGAGGAAGACCAACCTCACCAGCTTGACTACGTCCTCCCACTTACGACAACTTCTCACGTCTCACATTTTGATGCCTCCCCTCCGCGTTCAAAGATATGCTCCGTGCCCGCGATGCAAGACCTCGACTTTTCCTGATCCCAGCTGAGCGATACCATTCGACCGAGTTCTGAATGCATCATCTAGCAGCCACGTACCTGGCAGCGGATACGATAGCTGATGGATTCTCTACCAAGTCTTCAAGCCGCGGATACTCGCCAGTGGCTCCCAGGAATACATGAGATTTCAAGATCCACGTTTGGGAGGTAATTCGCAATCACTGAATGGTATTGTCCGCCAAGGTCCGAAGGAAGCATCATTGCTTTTCCTACAACGCATTGTTTCCCCTACAATGGCTCCAATGTCCTCCGTGTCGTCTTTGTGCTTGCTGACGACGAGCTGTGCTAATCCTGTCCCTTCTCGTCTTTGTCCTCCATGCTATTCCTCGAGATCAGTTCTTCCTTTGACCTCGAGTACTCTTTCTGCGATGCAAGGGACAAAGACGATGCTCATTATAAACTACTCGACGATGCTCTGCATGCAATGCCTTTCTTCCCCTCGCAAAATACTTTATCGCCCCCTACATACACTTCAGCCCTTCAACGAACAAGCGTCTGGTACGCTGAATATCCCGTCTCTTCCCAAGACGCCGATTCTATACAGTCTGGATACTGTTGACAACGATACAAGAAATCGCAAACGAGAATGGAGCACAACTTCTCCGACGGTCCCAATGGATGGGGAAACTACGGAGGCACAAGCATGTACGATAGTGATACCGACACAAGCAACGCAACAGATCAACTCATGATGAACGTGGACAACAACGACTGGGAAATTAATGGCGAGCCATTGGACGATGCTGATTTTGCGTTGCTGATGGCTTCCACTGCTGGAGCGCAGCAACCACAAACAACATTCATGGGCCCGGTTGACTCCACCAACGAGTACGTGTTGAACGTGCCGCAACCTGGCCCTCCACCTCCCCCTCTCCAGGCAGTGTGGGATAGCGCAACTTCGACCTGGGTCTACCCAGTCCCAGTACCTCAGCAGCAGCAGCAGCAACAGTCATATGCTATCTCGCGAGTCCCTTTCCAGGCTTACGATACTCAACTACCCTTTCCTCAGCTCCAAGACGTGGGCCAGAATGCCGCTAAAAATGCTGCAGCGCCCAAACCGCAGCCTAAGCAGAATGGTAAGCGAGCGAAAAAGGTCTCTCTCGCTCAGGGTTGTGCTTGCCAGACCAACGCCGAAGAGCACACCAAGCGACCCATGAACAAATTCATGCTCTACCGCCAGCATGTACAGAAGGCCGTCGAGGAGCAGCTCAAGAAAGACAAGGATTCGACCAACATATCAAAAGTAATTGGTGCGATGTGGGTTCAGCTACCCGAACACACCCGGAAGTACTGGGCTGATCTGGCCGACGAGGTCAAGCTGAAGCACGCCGCAAGGCATCCTCATTACAAGTATAAGCCGGGTGGGAAGAACGACAAGAAGTGGGGCAGTGAAGGATGTACTTGCGGTGCCTTTGAAGCGAATGAAGCCAAGCGAGAAATGGTCGAGGCAGAGAGCGAAAGTGAAGCGTCGTCGCAACGTGTGACCAAGCAGCCCAAGAAGAAGACAGCCAAGAAAGTCGACAAGACGAACGGAGGGTTCAACGTCAATTATGGCATACCGGTGCCTGAAGCTTCGCGCAAGCGCAAGGCCTCGTTCGGTGAGCTACAATCGACTCCCAAGCGCATCGCAGGATCATCTCGCTCCGGTCAGCCTCAACTCATGCTTGACTATACGAACGACCACCCTCAGGCTGGCCAGTTTGAAGATTACAGCGGCGAGTTGTCCATGAACATCCAGTCCGACACGACGCAAGGATACTTCGCGCAAAGCATGGCCGCTGGGAATGGATACGATACATCCTTTCGACCCTTTGCTACAAACCAGCATCCAGGCACAGGGTACGGACGCGACATGCTTCCAGAGGAGATGCCCTTCGACTTCTCCAACATCGGTGTGGAAGGAGGAGAACTGTATGGGTATCCATCTCCATTCTCCACTCGGCCTCGCGAGACGGTTCTCTCAGCAAGACCACAGAACCCGGCTGATTTCCAGTTGACTCCGATGGCCCAGATGTTCGCGACCGGCGATCTCGCCAACGGAGACGGACTCAGTACCGAGTTGGGCGATGACTTTTGGGACATAGACAACCCGCTGGATATTGGCGGAGACTGGAATATGCAGCAGGGCCAGGGTACAGACGCCGATCGTACGCCAACGCAGGCCTCCTTCACAAGGCGATCCACCCGCCTGTCGGCTCAAAAGGGCAACAGTGCTGAGAGCGCGACTTCGCCAACGAGGAGATTGAGGAGTCAGGGCAAAGCCTAGAAGGTAGATAGGTAAGGAAGTCTAGACTTACTTCGTGACATTCTGTACATACCTTCGCATACTGAATCCATCGAGAAATTGGTTGCGAGATCGTTCTCCAGTCCATCGCCAGTCGTGTTCATCGCGAAGTATTAGGCATGAAATGCCAACTGTGACAACTCAGCAGCGCCATGCACGTGAGCATCGAATGTTGCAGGGAATGAGTTGAACGAGGAAATATGCTGTACATTCGTGACAGTCTAAACAAAACAGAACGTTTGGCTTTCATTGAGCCGCACCAGAAGCCATCTCATCAAAGCCCCAAACAGCGCCACATACGCCGCAGAACGCCGCGCCCAGATCTTTGTAGTACCCGTTTCCTTCCCATCACCCGTTCCCTGTCGTTGCACGGCTCTTTACTGCGAGCGTTGGTAAACACCGACAACCATGGCGTGATCTCTCTCGAAAGGCTCCAGAGTAAGCTGCTCCTTTGGCTTGATGCGCTCCTCTCTGAGCTTGACAACCTCGCGGGCAAAGACCGCTTCAGGTGCGGCTGTGCTGTCGATACAGTTGGCCTTGATGGAGACGACAACACCTCCGCCAACCTTGAGGAACTGATGTGCGTTGAGACCGACAATACGAGCTTGATCGGGTTGGGCAACGTCGGCGAAGATGCAGTCGACCATGCTGACGAGCATGCGGTACTTGAGCGGATGGCGAGCATCCTCAATGATTGGGATGACATTTGTGCGGTGGGTAGCCATGTTGATCAGATCACGGCCGGAGCGGTGCGAGAATTCGACGGCGAAGACAGTTCCAGTGGGACCGACAATATCGGCAACGTGAGAGACGGATGTTCCAGAGGCAGCACCAAGATAGAGAACCTTGCTACCAGGCTTCATGTGAATGTCGTCCATACCACCCAGAATACCGGCAGCCAACTTGGAGCGGAAAGGGTTCCAGACGCGGTACTCGGTCTTTGCGGCGGCAGGCGCATCGCTGTTGGCACCGGTGGCAGCACCAGAGACAGCATTGGGTGTTTCGATGGAGATGCGCTTCTCGCCGTAGACAGCCTCGCCCGGTGTCAGGTTCTTGGTGACGAGCAAATCTTCCTTTCCGCGTGCGACGAAGACACCGGCGTGTCTGTGAGGCTCGACGACGACCTTTTGACCACCCTATTGGGTGTTAGTATGCGCCACTCTTGCTCCCGAAAGCTCTTGAAGAAATGTACCTTTGCGCCAGCAGCGCCGCCTCGGCCACCTCCTCTACCACGTCCCCGGTCGCCTCCACGTCCGCGTGGGGCGCCTCGTCCACCACCGCGACCTCCACGGTCACCGAAGCCGCCTGAAGAGAGTTAATTGCGTGTTGTACAACTAGAGAAGCTCTTTTCATGTGCATACCTCTGCCTCCGCCTCTGCCACCACGATCGGAGCCTCCTCTGCCGCGGGGGGCGAATCCGCCTCTTCCACCTCTGTCACCACCCCCGCGCGCACCACCTCTTGGAGTGAATGCCATGTTGTTGATATGTGTGGTTTGTTGCGATGTTGGTGAAGCTCATCCGTCTGGCTCAAGCAAATTCGTGGAGATAGATTTTCTCGAACAGCTTCGCTAGCTTCGGGACCAGCCGTTGCCAAGCTGCGGCGCGAGGGCAGGAGCACTCCATTTCGCAGCTTCAGAATTTGAACTTCGACAAGGTTGAACACCACCCTCCCGCCCAAACATTCGCCAACATGGTCCGCTACGCTGCGACCGAGATCGAATCCGCTAAGAGCGCCCGCGCTCGCGGCTCTTACTTGCGCGTGTCGTTCAAGAACACTCGCGAGACCGCCCAGGCCATCAACGGCTGGAAGCTTCAGCGCGCCCTCACCTACCTCCAGAACGTCCAGGAGAAGAGCGAGGCTGTGCCAATGAGGAGATATGCCGGGAGCACTGGCCGTACTGCCCAAGGTGCGTACGCAGCCCATCGTTGAGAGATGAGGCCAGCCATGTGCGAGGATGCATAGGGGGATACCATATACTGAGACTTTGTCACAGGCAAGCAGTTCGGTGTGAGCAAGGCTCGCTGGCCCGTCAAGAGCGCCGAGTTTCTCTCGTCGCTCCTCAAGAACGCCGAGGCCAACGCCGACACCAAGGGTCTGGACACCAGCAACTTGATTGTCAAGCACATTCAGGTCAACCAGGCACCCAAGCAGCGCCGCCGCACATACCGCGCTCACGGAAGAGTACGATTCTAGTGGTCCAGCCGTGTCGAATTGTGCTAATTCCAATTTTCAGATCAACCCCTACATGTCCAACCCATGCCACATCGAGCTAATCCTCACCGAGGGCGAGGAGGTCGTTCAGAAGGCCCCAGACACTCTTGCACGCCAGGCTCACCTGAACTCCCGGCAACGCGCCCAGCGCACTCGCAAGGCTATCGCCGCCGCATAGAGGAGTGTCGGATTGAAAAGTGGAGTTCCCATTCGGGTATATTCGGGTCGGGATTGGCGCACGCAATTCGCTCATGATAGCGTTTGGGAAAGAGTGTTGCAGAAGACAACGCTCAAGCAGATAACGATTTGCTACTGCCTTCCGCAGCAGTGTCTCTCGGACGAATTAAAAAAGCCGTTCTACAACGATTTCAAATGCCATGCTTCTGTGGACGACTGTCATATCTCATCTGTTCTATCAACATTCAAGCGAAGTGTGTTTAATGCAATGAAGTGCTCCGTTCCATGCAATGCTCATGCACGTTAAGCTCATAATCGTGAATTTTGATTTCTATCTCTACTCCCCTTGCCTGCGCCTTGACTTAACGGTGTCATTTTCGACTCGGTCTCGTAGTTCGGCGCAACGTATCCGTATCCGTTTGGATCGTCCAGAAAGCTCTCGTCACCGGTGAAATGCCTGTTGGACGAGCTACATGTAAGCCTCTGCGCTGTAGAAAGTCATTGCACCGAAAGCACAGCTGAATGCCCTCATATCATCAGACTGAAGCACCCGTGACTTTGCCTGCTTGCTGCGCCTCCATTGCGAACGTCCTGTAAAACCAAACAATACTGGTAAGTGAACCCAACAAAAGCAAGAAAGTAACGTGCTCGCGGGCATGAATGTGAATAGGAAAGGGAAATGTGCTTACCAGCCTCTCTCCTCTCCACCATCCAGGAAGGAGCAGTCGCCATTGACTGCGCACTCCCATCCTCCACCAACACCGGCACCGCCTCTCCACTTCACATCTGGTACGTTCTCTGCCACGGCGGGATCCCAGCTGCCTTTTACTGCGGAGAAGTCTGGGTTCTCCTGAGCCCTGTCACGACGCACGAACTTGCTGAAGCTGGCGGTGAAGCAATTGAAGTCCTCAGCGGTGTCGTCGTCAGGCATATTTCCGGTCAGCACGCGGCCGATGGCGATCATGGCTGCGGCATGCGAGCATATCAGAATGGCTTTGGGACCATTGGGATCTACATCCGCCGCGGCGATGAGATGCGAAAGACAGTATGCCACGCGGTCGTGGAGTTGTGGGATGCTTTCGCCTTTGGTGCTCGGTACGATGATCGCTTCTGGATCTTGCTGAAGATTCGTGAAATGCTCGTTCAGGACTTCGATGGTAGCTGGTGAAGGGTGATCGAAGCGTGCCTGGCCGTAGAACTCGCCCACTCCACGCTCGAGGTTGATAGTGGCCTTCTTGGGGTCTTTCTTGCTGAGCTCCGTCGTGAATGGTTGCAGTGTTTGGATGCAGCGATAGAAAGGTGAGCTGTAGATCTTGTCCACCGGTGGCGAGAGCGAGATCAGATGCTTTCCGAGCTGCTTCGCCTGAGCAACGCCGTAGCTAGCCAAGGCTGGGTCTGCAACGATTCCCGTCGGCGAGGGGATGTTCGAGTCGTAGTGGCCAGTCGAAGGATCTACGGACCAGTTGCTCCTGTACTGTGTGATTGTTAGCCCCGGGTGATGAATATGCACGAGTTGGGCGAGCTGTGGTCGGTATAGTGCTGCCGCGACTGCCCCATCTGGCAAAGTCCCTTCATCACATGCTCAAAGGCAAATCATCCGCCACTAAGGACAAAACAAAGGCACCCACTCACCCCGTGACGAACAACGTAAATCACCTCCAGCACCATCTTTGCGTTGTCGACTTTCTGATCGATGTTGTGAAGCAAGTCTGAAGTCGTTGCAAAGCCGAATTCGACTTGAAAGCCGGACGGACCTCGGCCTCAGTCCGACAAAACAGCCTGAAGATGGAATCTCTTGAACTTCAAGTGAATTGGATCGATTGTCGTGGAAGTTGAACTGATATTACTCCTTGCTTGGGTGAAGTGGGGAACATGTCGCGCTCTCTCAACAAATTGTGATTCACCCTCGCTTCCATAAAACTCAGGAATTGGCGCCTCAGTGCTACTTGATGCATGTTTGCTCGCTGGCAAACACGAATATGACACTGCATCCTTACGCTCGTCCAACGTCCTGACCGCTCATCCTCAGATACGGTTCGCCTGTAGCCGGCAGAGACATCACCACGCCTCAAAGAAATCATCTCCTCTCCTTTCCATCAAAACCCGACACAGCCTTCTATCCTCAGCATCCCTTGACTGCACCGAGCCTTCCGCAGTCCTGGCGATGGTCCCGCAGTCGCTGCAAGGCAAGAAGCACCGCAAGTTTCACCGTTATGCTCGACAGGCCCAGGTGACTGGCAACGGTCTAGGACAACTCCCTTGTGGTTTGTGACCATGTACCTCATCTCAACTAGTCGACGACCGTCGAGTTCGGTGGACCGCGTCCGTGTGCTGCTCATCGGGCTCTGTGCTTGGACAGATGTGCGGGCAGAGAACCAAAGTCGAGATGATCCGTCAGCACCCAAGGCCAGGCACTGGGCCATCGCCGACAATCTCACAGCAGCTTTCGACTCATCTCCAACTACTGCCGTCTTCGTGCTAAGCTCTTCGACGAGGCCTGTTGATCACAAGAGTGTGATGCGGCTCCTGATGCCTCGTCTTGTTGGCGTCGTAGCCCAGGACCATCTTCAGACCCTTCTCAAATCCATTGGCCACTTCTCAGAGCATTGTTTTCGCAACACTGGCAGTCGAAAGTGGCAACCCTAGTAGGTATGAGATTTCTCAGCCTTTCTCACGCACCACTAGACCTTCCATTCTCAGCCCCTGCAAGCGCCTGTGCAACAGCCTCGATACCCTCCAGCTCGTCGCGGCCCACTTTCCTCCCAGTAGCGATCGAGGCACCAGCAGAAGCCCCCACATCGATGCCCTTTCTCTCCAGAGCCCTCCTGCTTTGATTGTGTAGATATCTCCTTCTCCTGCCCTCAATGGAGTCTTCATCGTCAAGACGCATTTGCCGTGTGTTAGGTATCGTCTGCATCGCATCTTTCAATTGGTCCAAAAGTCGGCGTAATGCTGGAATCTGGTTCACAGCGTATTGCGTATCCTGGGTGAGTTGCTGTGCGTTGGCACTTTGGGCGGAAGAGTTGAGGAATGCGAAGGGTGATTCGCTCTCGTCGCCTTCTTGCGACTTTGCTTCGGCTCCGATCAGCGTTGTCAATTGTGACAGAATCGCGGCATTCTTCGCTTCCTCTGCCTTGAGCATCGTGTTCAATTTCGCGGTCTCGTTGAGCTTGCGCCGCTGAAGCTGGACTTCCTCAGGCGACGGGACATTCTCCGCGTCGGCGATGTCTACGCCTTGATAGTGATCCAGTCGTACCCAGTTCGCCAAATCCTCCTCATCGTGTCCGACGGCGAGAATGTTTCGCAGGGTGTAGATCTCGAATTTGTCAAAGTCCTTGTCCACCGTCGCGTTCAGCAAACTCTCCAGCTTCACGATGCCATTGTCAATCTCATTTTGCTTCAACTCTGCAAGCGCATCTCGTCTCGCAGCTTCCCCGGGCAAAGCTTTGGCGACACTATCGTCCAATGTGAAGCCGAGCTGTTCTGCTGTTGTCCCTCCAAATCCTTCTTCGATCGCGTTCACCGCGCGGAAGACGAGTTCGTTCACGGTATTGATGATATCGTCCAGAAGGGTCAGTGGAGTGTAGCGGAAGTGCTCTGTCAGCAGCGCAGTCGTCGTCTGATTGCTCGCTGCCATGATAGCGATTGCATGTGTCGGCGTTGATGCTCTCGGGATGCCGGCGCAAAAGAATATTGCGCAGGAAAATAGTCGCGTCGAGATGTTCGAAGACGTGAATGTCGGGGTAAACAGACCCCGCAGCAAGTGGCTGAGGAACACCAAAATTATCGATCGCGCCGCTCAACTTCCTCCAGATCGCATTGAGCTACACCTATGAAATACAGTCTAATAAATGTGTATGCTTGCATCAAGAGACCACCTCAGTGCTCTGCTCCACAACGATGCATCAGAATGAACATGCCCACCGCCCATTTTCCAAATCCCGCGCTTTGCTTCAACGCCGACCACGCTATGTTTTGTCGCTGCTTCAAAATTCGACATCCTTCCCGGTGCGGCACTCCTACCGGACCTTCTTCGAAGAGTCAAGCTTCGAGACTGCGGTGAATGCAGCCGACGTCCTCTTGCAGCTCTGGTACATCAACACTGAAAAGTTCATTAGCCACCTGTTCATGTCGTGCTCGAGATCAGGATTTACACTCACGTCCAGGAATCACGATCCAGATGAAGTTCATGAAGAAGAAGTAAAACCAGAAGTAGAGGAACTCTGGGCGCGAGTATGTCTTGTCCAGAACGATGTGGTCGAACGCGCTGGTGGCGTAGTAGAGAACGTCGCCATAGAATTGTCCAAGAGACACAATGAGTTGCAGCGGGAACCGCATGGGATGCTTGCGAATGATCATGTAGGCGACGATCAAGCAGCCTGGTCCCCATAGCCAAGCAGTGACGCTCTCCATGCACAGCACGAATGCATCATTGGTGAGGTACCGCGAATCGCCGTGTGCGTACTCCTTCCACAGCTGTCCAAGGATGGTCTGCTTGGAGCCCATGGTGTAGAAGTTGAGCGAATAGTAGCCTTCAAAGCAGAGGTGAATGGCGCCAGAAAGGACAAACCACATGGTCGTGGCGAGGTCCAGTCCGGTCATGTGAGGCTGGGTCGATTTGGCGACGACATAGGTCGCTGTGAAGAGTATGCCGCATGCTCCAAAGAAGATGGTCAGCAGGTAAGGCACGCTGTTCTCGTTGGCAGCATAGTTTGCAATGAAGCTGCCCACGGGCAGGTAGGGGTTGTCTGCAATGACGTGCGCCATCTTCGTGGCATTCGAAGCGATGTTGTCGAGGACTGCGGCAGACATCTTGAGATTGATGGTGTCTGGAAGGTCCAAGGAGGTTTCTGTGGTGGGAAAGCAAGGAGGAAGGTCACACGGGGTTAGAGGCAGATGTTGTAGCAACGTGTGTGCTTCCAAGGTTTGAAAGTAAGCGTCTACCTAGTCTAGGCCCCCGGCTATGAGAGGCTTGTGCGAAAAGGGATTCGCGCCAGTGACATCCAGATCGTAAGATTATCATCGCATCGAACCATTTCGGAGAGAATCGTGCCTGAGGCAGATAATGCTGCGAATGAGACACTCGACTGTACGCTGGGATAGTAAATCAAACGACAAGAGGGCCAGCGTCGAGTCAATGTCCGTTTGTACGAGGTTACGTTGGAGATAATTTGCGCGATATTCGCGATGCTCTTACTTCGTAGCGTCCGAGCACCAACTCTTAGGTCTTAACTCTTAAGGCCCGCTCTAGTTATCTAGTGTTGTACATAGTAATAATAATAGTAAATTGTACCCTATTTGCTCCTTACTATTACTAAAAAATCGCGTACTAATAGTAATAGTAATAGTAATAGTAAGAGTAAATAGTAGATAGTAAGAGTAATAATTAGATATAAAAACTAGATATATACTATATAGCTATATATTTCTTATCTACAGCCTTATAATATCTATAATATATAGTTATTATTAGGTCTAGATAATATATTCGGAAGATAAGTATTAGAAAGCTAATTCTATATATCTATCTATGTTCTAGAAGGAAGTATACGTCTAGCTACTAAGGCTAACTACCCTATCTACAATAGTTATATCTTAGTATTAATATATATTATAAGGATCTAGTACCCTTCTTTAATATATAGCGTAACTATAAGAACCTCCTTATATAAGTATAGTCTAGCCTTATCTTCCCTAAACTAGGCTATCCTAGCTTCGAAGGGCGTAATAGTATATAGATTAAGGTAGTATAATCTAGCTTACCTCCTAATACCTAACGTTAAGGACTAATAGGCTACGAAGAGGTAGAAAGCCCTATATATAATAAGAGAGGAAAAGGATAGAGGAATAAAACCTAGTAGTAGCTATATATATAGCGAAGAAGGCTCTCCTTCTCTATTCCCTCCTTTAACGAATTAAGTTATTACTTTCTAAAGCCTATTATTTAATACTCTCCTACTTTAGTCTTTCCCTATCTTATTAAAAGGTAATCCTAATATATAATTTATTTAAAACTTATATACTATAGTATCGAACCCTTAATTAATATAGTACCTAAGGCTATTTATAGACGCGAGGAATCTTCTCCTAACACCTTTACTTACTAGTAGAGTACTATACTAGCCGCGGAATCTAATATAGATACTACTACCTACTAGCTAAGTATTACCTCTATTATAGAAACTATAGATAATATTAGGATTACCTCTTAATAAGGTAGGGAAAGATTAAAGTAGGGGAGTATTAAATAATAGACTTTAGAAAAGTAACGACTTAATTCGTTAAAGGAAGAAATAGAGGAGGAGAGCCTCCTTTACTATATATATAGCTACCGCTAGGCTCTATTCCCCTATCCTTTACCTCTCTTATTAAGTATAGGGTTTTCTGCCTCTTCGTAGCCTACTAATCCCTAACGTTAGGCATTAGGAGGTAAGCTAGATCGTACTGCCTTAATCCGTACGC
>JYJE01003039.1:0-46511 GCA_000983655.1 Zymoseptoria brevis | reverse complement strand
TATATAATTGTTAATAATTAGAGTAACTAGCGTAGTAACTAGCGCAGCTATATAGCGACAATACAAGCAATTAGCGACAATAGTAGTAGTGGTAGTGTTATTGTAAAGTTGAAAATCGACGAATCCGCCTAAATGTCACTATAGGCCGCGATCTGTATCAAGCTTCGCATCTGATCAGCCTTTCCGAAATATACTTAGTATCAAAGGTCGAGCATTGCCCTCCCAGACTACGTACAAGTAATCGTACTTCAACTCATCGACGGCTGTTTACTCGATCTGACACAGCAATGATATCGGCTCGTCCGCAGCGATTCGACCCATCGCCACTATGCGACCACCGGAGCCTGCAGCGGCAGTAACCTTTAATAAGGTCTCAAAAGACTACTCAATTTCAGGAGATATCAAGGATGGGATCGGTGTTCAGTCCAAGCGAGACGAGGCTACCTACTGCCATACATCGACATCAACCTCATCATCACCGAATCCGGCGGGTGCGACGCCAAACAAGTTCGCTTTGCCGCCGCTGAAGACATGGCCAAGTCACATACTCCACAACGTCCTCAGCCAATGGTTTCTCATCACTATGCTCCTCCTTATCCTGTTCGCCTCCCAAGTTCAAGTACCCTCTAGTCAACAAGCAACCAAATCGGTTATCGTCTCCTACCTCCTGGTTTCCATTATCTTCTTCATCACTGGTTGTACGCTCTCCACCACGGTGCTCATGCAAAACGCAGGTCGATGGAAGACTCACCTCTGGGTGCAAGGGAACTGTTTCCTCACTTGTTCGGCGTTGATGTTTGGGCTCGTTAGCGCGACGGCCGCAGGATCAGGCAAGGACGGGTGGATGGACGGTGGATTATTGATTGGAATGGCCTTCATGGGTTGCCTTCCGACCACTCTGGCGAGTAATGTTGTCATGACAGGCCAGGCTGGAGGGAACGTGGCTCTGACGGTAGTCGAAGTGGTGGTTGGGAATCTGATCGGCGTCTTTTTATCGCCAGGACTGGTGCTTCTGTATACCGGAGTCGATACTTGGTACAACGGCGTCCTATCGACTGGGTCTCTAGACGATATTGGAGCGGTGTTCCGGAGGGTTCTGATGCAGCTAGGCCTGTCGATCTATGTGCCCTTGGCAGTCGGCCAGGTTGTGAGGTGGTTCTTCGAGACACAGTGCGACCTGGTCTTCAAGAAATACAAGTTGGGAAAGCTCGGTGCATTTTGCATCTTGGTCGTTCAATGGTCAACATTCGACCAAGCGTTTCGATCAGGGGCATTTGAGACTATCAAAGGAAGCAACATGGCCTTCATTGTGCTCATCTTGATGGTCATGTTCTGGGTCTACTTCGGGATTGCTTTGGGTGGTTCTTGGGCATGGTATGGCCGAAAGGACATCGTCTCAATCACATATTGCGTGGCGGCGAAGGGATTGGCATTTGGAGTGCCGTTGTCGAACGCTATGTTCCGCGGCATTGGGTTGGATTTGAGCAGTAAGCTGCAAATTCCGATCGTCATTTACGCGGCGATACAGATGGCGTTTGGGAGTATTCTGGTTGTGTTCTTCAAAAAGTGGAACACCAATGCAGAGAGGAATGCGGGAAGGTGATGAGACATGCCATTCTCCAGAGGTGGTAGAGAGACATGCAGACCAATGATCATGTTAGCGACAGTCATCTACCAGATACAACAACAAATGGAGAGGAGAAAGCCGGTCTAAACAAGTAGAATAAATACAAATCTGTTTGTTTCTACTTTTGATACGTACATCCCATTGAAACTCGAGACTGAAGTTCGTAACTACAGGGCAGTCTGCGGAAGAAAGCGCCGAGTCTGCGGTGAATGGCAGGACGAAACCCGCTTGACTACACGAACGACAGACGGTCGTAGTGCTTTTGTATGCAATTCTGAAGAAGTTAAGCGTCAAAAGAAAGAAGGATTGAGCTCTGCGAACAAGATGCTCAAAGGAAGAATCACAACGGGGTAACGGTAGGCGCAGCCATCTTCAATTCTCCAACACGAGACTCGGACCTGTGGCAAAGATTAGTATTGCGTCACGATAAGGAGAAGAGGCAATGGGACACTCACGCAAGCTGTACTCCGAACTTGATGCACCCTGCGTACACCTCGCCTCCGGGATAGTATGCTTGTTCACCGCCGCCATCAATTCTGAACGGATGACCTAGAAGTAGAGGGCACATGTTAGTGAAAATTCTCTGGCAAGTTGTACTGCAATGGCGAAGAGGGGAGATGGCCGTACACTGCTGGACTACTCGGTACATCTCAGCTGAACACCAGTTTCCAGAGTCTTTGTTGAACGCGCTCTGCACGGGTTTGTCCGGGTCGTCACAAGCTTTGTGTTCGTATTTGATGCTCAATCGCACCACAATGATGATCCTCCGGTCTGCTCCAATACCGTTGTACACCATTGGAGTCGGAAACACAGAGTCTTTGGTGCGGATTTTACCGTTCCAGGGGTTATCTTGTGGAGGATCGCCAAGGTATCGTTGAATGGTGTAGTGGTGCAGATTCAGGCTCGAGTAATGCAGACAGAACGATGAGATGGCAGAAGCTAGCACAGTCTCTTCTGCTCCGTACGGAGAGGCACTCATTGGAGGAACATTGGTGACACCGCAAGTTGCCTTGGAGATCTGGGTCTCCGGAATCGGCGTGCCTGATGGGTCTACGGATGGACAGGCCGTTGAAACCAGGGCTGTTGTAGTCCCAAGATCGGCGCGGTATGTGGTCCAGCTGGTCGTGTGACTCGCGAACTTGCCATTGGGCTTCTTGCACATACAGATCCATTCCTGATTCTCGCTACCCTTCTGGGCGTTCTGCATGGGGATACAAGCGGGTTCTCCGGTTCTGGTTACGACATCGGGGGAGTCCTGAGGGTTGGGACTCTGCGCGGCTGGAATGTCGGTTCGAGCACATGCTGCCGACACCAAGGTCGTCGTAGAGCCACGATCAGAGAGGTAGGTGGCCCAGCTGGTCGACTGACTCGAGAATTTGCCATTATCCTGTGAGCACAGGCAAAACCATTCTTTATTGTTATTCTGTGCGTCCTGGATTGGAATACAGGCTGGATCGCTTCCTCCAGTCACGAGAGGAGGACGAATTGGGACATTGGTCCCATCTTGACCCTGGTCGTCGTCCGGACTGATCATACACGCTTGATTCGTACACATTGGACATTTGTTGCTCGTCGTCGACTCCCTCTCGTCGATCGATATGGAGCCCGGCTTGTCCCCATGGTCGCTCGTTGTCTTGCTGGGAGCTTCGTACGTAGTCGAAGGGGAAGATGTGATGGGACCGATAAATGCGCTCGATGACGATGACGATGACGATGACGAAGTCGCCGTGCTGTGAGCGGCGTCCCAGTATCGATCTGGGTTCGTTTGTGAGACGAGGGCAGAAGTCATCCACGAGCTTGCCACGACCGGCTCGAGGTCGAGCGTTTCATCGAGAATTCCGCCGGTCTCCAGGAGCTTTTCGATGACTGCAAATTCGAGCACCGTGGCTGCGGCGAAGCGCAATTGCTCGTCGGTGTATTTTCCTCCAAGTTCCCAGCCCTCGATGGCGACTCTGTCGAACGCCACCTCGTGATACGCATAGCTTACAACGCCTTGCCGCAGTAGTCCCACGTCCATCGGGGCGAGCTTCTGGGGCGAGCAACCCATTTGGAAAAAATTGGGTCACGTTTCAAGAGGCCCTCTTTGTCACATAGCTCATTACCCAAGCGGTACATTTCGGCCATAAATTCTTGGGACAGGCGGAATGACCAATGAGCGTTCTTCGACGAGGATGGAGGAACGTTGAAGGTGGCCTCAGCGCGAGCAGTGATAGCCGCCGGGAGGTTTAGATCGGAAGGCAATGCGAGAACCTTGTCGTGGGCCGAGGATGGTCGCGTTGGCGTGGCTCCACCGATATCTGGCATGTGTCCAATGGCCATGACTTGGACTCCAGGCACGCCCTGCTTGGCTTTGGCAACGCTCGCCAGAAGCCCGCAGAGCAGTGCCAACAGAGTGTTGATTAGCATCTTTGCAGGGTGATGTTTTGAGTCGATACTTCCGTGGATGGGTGTGGTTGATTAAGTATACGATTTCCACGTCTTGCTTGTGATACTCTGCGGATCGACTTCTCAAGTCGTTCTGAGGGCAGCGAACAAGCACGGTCGAGGTCGAGTACAAGGCGCCGACGCCGAAGGTAGAGGTCGTTGGAGATGGTGATCCAGAGTAGAGCGGTGCTTCGAGATGGTGTAGATTGTTGTCCGAGTGGAAGGATGTTGAAGGTCGAAGATGTTGTGTGAGGTCTGGTTGTGAAAGGAGGGAAGGTTGTTGGTGTTCAATCGAGAAAGTCTGCAGACCAAAGAAGTTCTGAAGTAGTCGTGCCTGTGCCTCATCCAGCATGTCAGTGAATTTACAGTCGAATCACGCATGTGCTCGACCAAACTGGTTTGCGTTCTGCTCAAGCACATGGCACTCTTATCCTGAATCATCCGCGAGCCGGCATCAGACAACGCCTGCTTGTGAATGGAATGTGCGGGGCGATTCTCTTGCCTCTGATTGAGGGCCGGGATGAAAAGACGCAGTCGGCAGGAGACAGAGGATGCTTGGATCATGGTGATGCGTACAAGGTCGGATCTGTGTTGAAAGCCGCCTTTCAGCGGATGACATAGGCTTAGGAATACGTGGGCTCAGCAAAATAGCTGAGTGTCGGCGATGTAGCTGATCGTAGGTCGTTTGCTTTGAACCTACTCGGACGTGCTTAAGTCAAGTCCACACTAACAGATCAGTAGTGGTGTAGTCTATGCATGTCTGTTGGAGGGACAACAAGCAAAGATGCTTTGCTTGGAACCTACCGGCTTTGTTTGACGTATGCAAGAGGACATATCGTCAAGATCGTCCTGGATTCAGCTCTGATCGGCAAGACATGAGGGCTTCTTGATACCTCACAGAGCAATCGAGGTCGAGCTGCTCAAGAGGCATGTGGAGTGGTACCTGACATGGAAAAGACAAAGCGTCGACAACTGTTCATGGAACATCAATTCATTCATCTCATGTCTTCTGTGATCTGACGGGAATGGCAAAAGGGGTATCTACTCATCGTAGCATCTCCTCCGACTCGCTGCACGACTCTTCTCAGCGCCAGGATTTCAATCCGTCGTTTGCCATCGTATTGTTCCACTGGTTCCATCGGAAGACGAGAGATGTCCCTTGAAACGCGAACGTGTAGCCGAGCGACGGCATCCACATGGCCTGCCCACCAAGATGCTGGCCTTCCAGCGAAAGTATCCATTGCCGGACAGCCTCGTTCACTGCTGACAGCCGTTCGCGAGAATTCGGTCCCAGCGCCGCCTAGCGCTGAGAGAATTCCGCACCGCCGCTGCGAAGATCCTCTTCGGCCGCCTTCCTCAACTGCGGGAAGTCCTTGCCGACCCATTCGTAGTACTCCTTCCAAGTGCGACTATCACTGTCGTTACCGAGCGCTTTGTTAAAGGCAGCAGAGACTTTGACCACCGCCTTCTGCTGCTCCGCCAGCTTCTCGAGTTCCTGCTTGACTGCATTGTCTTTCGGCTTGAAAGCGAGGACAAGGCGGAACTGCTGAGCAAGAGGCTCAAGACGGCGAGAAGACTCGATGGGAGCGAGAGTGACCAGCTTGCCGAGGACCAGGCAGCAGAGAATCTTGATTTCGTGCTCATCGGCCACACCGGCCACGATGCGGTCGTAGAAGGCAGACATGTCAAGGCGTTGGCGAGAGGATGCTGAGTCGAGAAGAGCATACAGCGTCTCGTACGCGGACTTGCGCATCTCGAGACCATCGTCGATCTTATGCTTAAAGGGTCCCATTGAGACTTCGCGGATGAGTTCTGGCCGGATGACAGAAGCTTGCATAGCCATGGGCAGTAGCTCTGCAAGATGAGGTAGAACGAGATCTGGCTTGTTGTGCAGAGCAGAGTTGAATGTTGTGAGGGAAAGACGCTGATTGTCGAGGTCCGAGTCGTCCAACATGGTGGAGAGCATGGGGATAATGGTTGCTTGCAAGTTCGGGTTGTACGAATCTTCGGTGTCGGAGAAGACGTAACGAAGTGCGGAAATGACCATGCCACGAATCATGGGGTTCGGATTCTTGAGGAACGTCTGAAGCTGAGGCAAGTATGCAGTCGGATCGATGATCGCTAGGCGTCCAACACACTCGGCGCCGACAACTTTGTTATCCTCTGCCTGTCCAGAGCTGATGACGTTTTCCCATAGATTCTTGGTGTAGGGTCGGATTTCGTCTTCGGCGTTGCTGTGCTGGAGGAGCTCCTTGACAGAGTGCAGAAGCAGGTATTGCTTGCCTTGCGACATGCCTTGCAGAATCTGGGGTAGATACGCCTTGACGTTACCCGCTCCAGCACGCCCAAGAGCGACGGCTGCGGCCAGCTTGACCTTCTCCGAAGGATTGTCGAAGTATGGTGTGAAGCTGTCTGGCGAAAGCGGGAAGCTAGCTGCCATGCGTAGACCAGCCTCACCAAGAACAGAGAGCGCCAAACACTTCTTCGCTTCATCTTGCTGCGACTTGAGCTCGGTAAGGAACGCATCCAAGGTTACACCAGAACTGTCGCCGCCCGAGACGAGTAATGTACCAATGACCTGTCCGGTCGCGTCTGTGTCGCCCTGAGGCGCCATCTGCAACAGCGCCGACATGAGTGGCTTTCCAGCACGAGCATATCCCAGGGCCTCAACGCAGGTGAGAAGTGCATCGAGAGCGACGCCAGACAGCGGAGACCGGACGATCGCGCAGATGCCCTGAACAACGGCGGGTGTGGCGACGAGCTTTGGATGGTCCTTGGCCAACGCAGCAAGCACGATCAAAGCTGGACTCATCATATGCAGATCCTCTGTTCCAAGCAATGGGACCAGCGCGTCCACCAGTTGCGAGATGACCTTGTCGCTCATCGTAGCTCTTGTAGCGTCGTTGACGGCCAGCATGCGCAGAGCACTCAGACTCGCACCTCTAAGCGAGCGGCTGGCCTTGCGCAGCTGAGCACCAAGCTCCACAGCAACGGTACCGACGAAGTCGGGCTTGAAGTCTTTCTTGTTCTGCGCCAGGACGGCGATGGTGTCGACTGCTCGAACACAAGCAAGTCGGGTGAGCTCATTCTTCAGGCGGTCGGCGATGAGCTGTTGCCCAGCGAAGCGATCCTCTTGAGAGATCAAGTCAGAAGCCGAAGGACCGGATGTACGACCGATGAGAAGGCCGAGAGCTCGGACAGCTTTTTGACGAACTTCGGTATCAGTATCTTGAGCTGAGATTCGCTCCACGATGACTTGATAGAGCTTGGTCAACACATCGCCGGTCTTGCTTGCCGCAGAGCGGGGAGGAGTAAGTGCCTTGATGAAGACCTCAATCGTCGAGAACGCCTCGCCAGAAACTTTGGCGTAGCGATCCTTAGCCGCTGCGACCAGAGCTGGGACGATACGGTTGAGGTGAGGCTGCACAACTTTGCTGGAATGCTTCTCGGCGATTACACGCAGCAGAGCAAGGGCCTCGATGCGAAGAGCGTTTCCGGCGACATTCGAGACCGAGCCAGTTGTTGAGTTCATTGCTTCGATGACAGGCTCAATGACATGATCGGCGTGCTGAGAGAGCCCGCCTTGCTGAGCAGAGACCATGTCTTTGAGAAGAGAAATGATGCTTTGCTTGGTAGGCGCGGTGCTGGACTTGAGGAGCTTTGCAGCACCCTTGACAATGTCTGGGTTGATCTTTGCCAGCCCTTTCGTGGCGTTATCGACTGGTGGAGGTGTCGAGGGAGAAGCATAGCCATTCATCAGCGACTGCTGAGCGTGAAGATCGGAGCCGAGCGATTCACTAAATCCTCGTCTACGCTTCCTACTCTGCGTCTGCGTCGGATGGTCTGAGCTATATTGCACGTTGGAAATAGATCCAGTCTTGGTGATCAGGAAAGCCAGAGTTGCGAGGACTTCTGTACGCACACTCTCCTCCCTCTCCTTGAACCGAGCAATCAGCGCGGGCGCGATCTGTCCGTACATCGCGGGATCGTTGGCATCGAGGACTCCCACCAAAGCGTGCAAGGCCTTTGCTGAGCATCTGCGCACTTTCCAGCTGACATCGTCTTCATCTTCAAAGCCCGTCTCCTCCTCGAAATCGTCATCGCCGAGGAATTCGTCTTCCTCTTCCTCCTCCTCCATATCCTCGTCGTCGTCGTCAGCCATGTTCGGGTCGTACTTGAGGAAGCGAGTCGCGGCATCTACAACGTCCTTGGTGTATGCCCTCATGTCCTGAGCGCAGGCTTCCAAGAAGTTCTCCAGAGCGATCAAGGATGCTTCCCGGACCTCTTCCATGTGCACATCACGCTCCCCATCGGCCTCCGCCTCTGCTTCCTTCTGCTGCTCCAGCTCTTCTTGACTTAATGGAGAGAGGACGAACGGCGCAAGGGTCTTGAGGTATGGCCCAAACTTCTGAGGAATGCTTCGTGCTAGACTGCCATAGACAGTGAGGTACAGTCTGCGTTGCTGAGTCGTGAGATGGGGTTGGCGCAGCTGATTGATCGTATAGCTGACGTGGTTTGCGAGGATGTCGTCGTTGAAGTAGGTGGCCAACGCAGACAAAGCTGTCACTGCTTTCTTCTTCATGACCGTACCGCATCGCTCCGTCTCCAGGATCTGCATGGTAATTTGCTCTAGTGCTGCCACCTCCGGGTCCTGCAGCATTGGGCCAAAGCATCGCGCAACCTCCGTCAAAACGTCCAAGCTGTTGCTGTCGTTTCCAGTCTCGAGATCTTCTTGCAGCATTCCCTTCGGCGGAGCTGGGGCGACCTTACCGCCTGGCAGTGGAATTACAACCCGGCCTACGAGACGTGGTATGAGAGCTTTTGACACGGCGTTATATGCATCTGTGACTTTCTGGGTCCTTGCAACGCCAGGCACTGGGTGTGGAAGGGCAACCACGATGGCCCGCACAGCCAAAGCTGGAATTGACGTGTCGATCGAGTTGCTTGTCCGAATGTTGCTGACCTTCTCGATTGTGGGACACAAGATGGTATCAGGCGCCTTGTTCACGAAAGGTCCCAAGCACTTGATCGCCGTGTTCTGTACATCGCCGTTGGTGTCATTGAGGGTATGTAGCAGGCCTTCTACAACCTTTGCGCATGTGGTGTAGTCGTGATGAAGGAAGGTTTGGTGACCGTTGTTCAACATCGTATTGAGATCTGTCAAGCTCATGAATCGAATGTCCGGATCGGCATCCTGGAGCTTCGGTAGCAGTGAGGCGACATTGTGAGAGGTCGGGTTCGCTGGCACGCTGGAGGACGACATCGTGGCGGTTCGAGGAATGTCGTGAGGCCGTACTTGGCGGAGAGGAGGGACTTTGTGATGATGTCAAACCGGAGGAGAATACCTGCGAGCCAGGCGCGGGAAAAGGTGAAAGGATGAAGATGAAGTGGAGGTGTAGGAATCTCGAAAAGTGAAGAAGCGTGCCTAAGAGCAAGTAACCT
Organism: Zymoseptoria brevis; assembly: GCA_000983655.1. NCBI lineage: Eukaryota > Fungi > Ascomycota > Dothideomycetes > Mycosphaerellales > Mycosphaerellaceae > Zymoseptoria > Zymoseptoria brevis. The sequence goes on along the minus strand of JYJE01003039.1, from coordinate 37,018 downwards.
TGAATCGAGGCAACACCCGTGGACCTCACTTTGGTGGGGCAAGCGGACCGCTTTTTGGACCCCATTTGGCGGGACACCACCTAGACTTCACTTCGTTGACTGACCATGCAATTCACGTGTGCACGCAAAGGACGAATTATGTTCGGCTTCTGTCATGCGCGAATTCAGAGGCGACGAGCTTTACACTGGAACTAGAAGCTCTGCTGATCCAGGCCAGGAGACATCTCCCATCGCTACCATTACTCGTCAAGGTAATGAACTCTCAAAGGTATCAAAAGCCAACCCGTTACGCCTACGCTTAAAGCATCAATAGCCAGACCAAACGCTTGCGATCCAAATCAGCCAAGTACACCATTCCCCGAACGCCGAAATCACGTCAATCGCCCTCTGGCAGGGGCTCTGCCAGCACTCGCAGCCCCTTTATACGCATTCCCACCCGTGGTCTTCTGACCCAGCATCGGCGCGCTGACATCCCTTCGATCTGCCTTGCTCACACCCTCCAGCATCTGTTTTCGCGGCGTGGCCTGCCCGTCAGCTATTGACTTGGCTCTTCCTCTACGCCAGGCGATGGCAGCGAGGGCTGCGGCTCGGTCGAAGGTGGGAGCGGAAGTTGTTCGTTCTCTGGGAGACATGTTGTGTTCTGGATGGGGCACGGTCTCAGCGTCTTCTTCTTGTTCATCCTCGCTGCGGCTGCCGGCTCGTTCAAATGAGGGCTTGGACGGAGTGAATTTCATGGGTATTGTGGTTGTGTAGGTGCGGATAGATCGGTAGGGTGTGGTGGTCTGGGGCGGAGAAAGGGTTCTTGGAGGTGGACTTGACGGGAGAAGGGGTACCTTTTGTGTTTGCGCGATGACGACCTCTTCCTCATATGCATCCTCGGGCAGTTCTGTCTCTGATTGGTGTTGTGGTGTGACAAGATGCTCCTGCTCCGGTTCTGCCTCGTCTTCAACTGCGCATCCCGCTTCGACAGGATCTTCGGTCAAAGGTGCCTCGGTCGGCTCCGGCGCAATCTCATCCATCATGGTCAAGCTGCGGTCAAAGTCCTCTGGAAGCTGCAGAAGAGGCGCCTGATCCATCTCCACGTCTGGCTGCTCCTTTGGCTCCTCCTTGGGCTCCTGCTCATCTTCGTTCTGCTGCTGCGTATTTTCGTCGTTATGCGGCTTTTGAACAATCATCGTATCGTTCTCGTCGTCGACATTAGCAGGTGGAGTCAAGATTGTCCTCATCTCGCTCCTGATGCTCTCGAAAGCTTGGCCAAGTTCGCCGGCCACCGGTAGTTGCTGGTCTTGACCTGCATGATCAGAGGCTCTGCAGGGACAGCATCGGAAGTGGCATTCGAGACGAAGGAATTCGGCCAATTCCTCAGCATGCTCCCGCCTTGTCCTCTCGTACGCAAGTTCCTCGTCGAAACGCCTCGAGTCTAGCATCTTCTTCGTCACCACACCCGCGTTTTCTTTGTCATCAGAAAGAGGCGAAGCAGTTCGCTTTGCGGGTGACCGCCGTTGCGGCGAACCCATGAGCTCGTCCTCATCGACTGATGCTGGCAGTGCGATCATTCCCTCCGCAGCAACCCGTGCCACCTCTTCCTCCTTCAAGCTCGTCTTCAGCGCATTCTTTTCATCCTCAGCGACTTGCAGTTGCACCCTCAACTTGTCCAATTCCTCCTGCAGAGCCACAAGTGAGTATTGTGCATTGAAAGTCTCCTCATCTCTTTGCGCTAACTTCCTTTTCTCCATGTCAAGGCCAGACTGTGTTATTCGCAAACTGCTGCGTGTCGATTTGAGCTCCTCTTGGATCTTCAGCACCATGGACGAATTCTTAAAAGCCTCCTTCCGCGCCTTGCGAACCTCCTTCTCGTACACCGCTGATTGCGAAGCATGGGCCTCCTTGAAGTTCGCAAACTCTTCCTGTACGAACGTCAGCCATCATTTCTCCAACATGTTCACATTCCAAACTCACCATGACAACCTCCAACCGCTTTCCAACTTTCCTCTCTCGATCGCGCCCTTCATCTCCCTCCTTTTTGAGCCGTCTCGTCTCCTCCCTCAGCCGCTTGACATCGCTCTCTGCCTCTTCTCGCGCGATTTGTGCTCTGCGAAGTTCTGCTTCGTGTCTCTTACTCCGGTCGGCCAGCTCAGCATCGCGGTCGCGTACGTCAAGAATCTCGAAGCGTTTGACAAGTCCTTGCACGTCGCTGTTGGTTCGTGCGTGGCTGCGAAACGCGTGGATCTCCGGTAGTGAAGGTGATCCAGGTAATGCAAAGCCATTCTCCTTGACCGGTGAGCGTGCGTGAGGGTTGTAGTCGGCGAACAGGTTTGCCTTTCGGGTCGGCGATGATCGTGGCGAGGGATTCTCTGTTGAGTCGGTGGATTCGACGGCTGAGGAGAATTTCGAAGTCATGCTGGAGATGGAGGTTGGTCGTTTGCTACCATTGACGCGCTCCGGCGACAGCGGATGGAGAGGTTGTGATTCTCGACTGGGGAATCTGAATGCGGATTCCATATCGGCAACTTCTGTTGACATTTATCTCTGCTATGCGATCATGGAAGTCGTTTGCTGTTGAAATATGCGATATGCTTGATCGTCGCGGTGAATCCTGGCACAGATGTAAACCGGTAAACAGCGGGCTGGCCCGTCAGGTAGCAACGTCCGGCTAGCGCATCATCATAAAGGCAGGAGCGATCGGTTGATGCCTGAGGCTATATCCACTAGAACTAGCGTACCCCACGTTTTGACATGTGAAGACGGAACTTTTTATGAGAGCTTCAAGCTTCGGACTTCGCATTCGTCTCTTCTTCCACTCATTTCCTACCCGTTGCCTCTTTCTAGAGGCACTGATACGATATGCCACCCAAAGCTCCGGGATCCAAGGCTCCCCCTACACAAAGCACGGAACAAGCCAGCAGTGGTTCAGCACAATCACCACCAGGCAATCCAGTCACTCCCGCAGCAACGCCTACACCTTCTGCTGCATCCACTCCGGCTCCTCTTAGCCGACAGAGCTCAACGTCACGACCCTCCTCAACGCGAGGTAAACCTGTCGTCAATGCACCAAGGGCTGCCAATCGACGATCACAAGCTGCTCGACTTGAAGCTGCACAGACAGCAGCGAGGGCGAAAGCTGCTGAGGCTGAGGCCGTAGCGGAGGAGAAAAAGAGGAAGGACCGAGAAGCCAGGCGCTTCGGTTACAGAGGCAATGATCGCTCGGGCAGAGGAGGCGGGCGAGGCGGACGAGGTCGTGGAGGACACATGGGAGATTCACACCGGTCGAGAGATGAAGATGTGATTGCTAGTGGGCCTTTCAGCGCTGGACAAGTGACCGCAGATGCGAAGGCGGCTTATGCGAGGAGATTTGGGTCTGGAGCCAGTGCGTCTGGAGCATTCTCAGGTGGTGTCACCAGTAGCTCGGGCGGTAGGAGCGGAGGAGGTGGTGGTGGAGGCAGCGGGGGTGGTGGAGGAGGAGGTTCCGGAGGTTCAGGAATCAAGAGTGAGCCAGGGAGTGGTGGAACTTTTACCATGAGCACAAGAGGGTTGAAGACGGAGGATGGCGGCTACATCTCCAGCGACGATGAGGAGGTCGACACGACCCTCCCGAAGCAAGACATCGACCACATGCAGGTCATCGATTTGACAGGAGATGGTGCTGCGCCTAAACGCAAGGACGCGCTCGCTCCCGTTCGTCTGACCCGAGTACCTCACCAAGAACGGACTGTCGGATTGAGTATAGAAGACTCCAATGCAGCCAGCAATATTGTACCCCCAGAAATGCCCACGGTCGAAAAGAAGAAAGGCAAACAGCGAGCTCGAGATGTTGAGATTACAGGATCCACCGCGATGCCCAAGCGACCAACAGCGTACAGCTCGTCTGACGATGAGAACGAGCAACCTTATATCAAGCCCGAACCTACAGGAGACGATGGGCAAGCTCGACCAACCACACCGCCCGCTCAAGACATCACAACAATCCCAGAAGCACTACAAGACGCTCCTTCGTCTCCAGAAACAAAACGAAAAGCCAAGGAAAGAATCAAAGCGATCGCAGATTCAATGGGCGCAGATGACTCAGACGACAGCGACGTACCCTTACCCGAGCCTCCCCGGTTCCAAACACAAGCCGAACTCGACGAGTGGAAGCGTCATTACAAAGACCTCCGTGGAATTCGCAATGAGCTTGGCCGCCAAGTTCCCAAAACCCTTCCACCTCCCACGGACGCAAACGGCGACACCGCTATGGAGGGGGCCGCACTGGAAGACCCAACTTTGGTCAAAGCTCGCAAACAAGAAGAGACTCGCTCCCAACACGTCTATCTGTTTCAGTTTCCTCCTGTCCTGCCGTCCCTCATACCCGTCTCCGTCAAACCCGATCCCGAAAGTGCTGTGGCAGGCGCCACCGACCAAGATCCAATGGATGTCGACGCACCCGCTCAACAACGTTCCACTAACACGGGTCTCAATGTCCAGCCCAAGCTGCCCTCTGGCCACGTCGGTAAGCTGCGTATCCACAAGTCTGGGAAAGCGACTCTGGACTGGGGAGGCACAAGTCTGTTGCTGGGCATGGGTGCCGATGCTACCTTCTTGCAGAATGTGCTGATTGCTACCGTGCCCGAGACGAAACCTGAGGTTTTGAAGGAGGAGAAGGATAAGGACAAGGCCAAGGCCAAGGAAGGAGAGGAACCGCTGGAGCCGGCTGTAGGCATGGGAATGGGTCAGGTCAGGGGCAAGTTTGTCGTGACGCCGAATTGGCACGAGATCTTGAGATGAGATTGAGACGTGGTCTGCTCTGCGTGTATCTTTTGCTTTTAGCGAGGCGTTTGCATGGCATTGACAGGGGGTAGAAAATCAGCACTCTCTCCCAAGCTGGAAGATCAGGCCAAACGCTCATCACCGTCTCACCCGGAATCAGCTCCATGTAAATGAACACCCGGGGCGCGGAGATTCTCCAGCCGAAGATTTCAGGAACTGGAACCTCGTGATTCTCAAAAGCCTTGCGGACGAACTGCGTAGAGATTGCTTCCACGATGCTGACTTGTCGTCCGATGCCAACCTTGACCACCAGTTGCATGTCGTCATACCGGACAATGCCCTCCCTGCCTTTATTTCTCTCCAGAACCGCCGAGGGCGATGGCAAAGCAAGGTGGCGTTTGAAGAAGCTGGTTTCAAGGAAGTCGACAGCTTCCTCTTCGAAAGGCTTCATCGCGTTTAATCGAGGCGCGTTGTTTGGGGCGGATGAATGCGGAAATGGCAGCGACGGATGACGACCTTGATGAGTGTTGATGTATAAGGCGATCCTTTGATACTCGATCTTTGTTACTCATCATCTCTCTCTCATCACCTGACGTCCCGTCCCGACCCCTCACTCTACACCTCAACCATGGAAGACTCAAATGCGAACGACACTTCACCTCATCCGAAGATCACATGAACGATTCTGACTAACCGGGAATATCTCCTTCGCGGGAATGGAGACGGCAAACCTGGAAACCTCACTTGGGCCATCGACCCCACTCCCCACCACTGCCCATTGCGCCAGTCGCGCCGCCTAGTCTGATCGGTAGGTTTGTACCACGTTTCTCTCCGTCTGGGAACTCGGTGTCATTGGGTCTCGGCCAGGAGAGGCTTGAGCGCTTGTCCACCTGATGTTTTCCAAGGCGCTGGAGGCAGTTACCCACGGCATTGCATACGGTGGGTCCTCGGCGACTGTTTATATGCTCCACTGTCCTCATTTCTCCTGTTCGCATCGATCCTCCAAAGCACTTTCTCTCGATACCTCTCACCAGGCCATCGCATGTCAAGAGCTTCGAACAACATCCCCCCATCGATCAGAAAGTTTTGGCAAGAAGAGGAGGAACAAAGGAGAACAGCCACTACAACTTCAGCGAACATGTCAGGCGCCAAGGGCAGGGCGATCGTCTCGCGCGATACGCTCGATAATGGAGGCTGGAAGATGGAAGAGGTCGGTCTGAGAGAGCCAGGCGAGGGCGAGCTGTTGGTCGAGATGATCGCCACGGGAGTCTGCCATACAGACGTCCTCATCGGTGGCCTTCCCGCCGGCGCAGCTCCCATTGCTTTCTATCCTCGAATTCTCGGACATGAAGGTCACGCGCTTTCTCTGATCCATATGCCTTCAGTACCACAAAAATTGACCAAACAAATGCAGGCTCCGGCTACGTACGTAAAGTCGGACCCAACGTCTCAGTAGCCAAGGAGGGCGATCCAGTCCTCTGCTCTTTCGCCTTCTGCAACGACTGCGCCATCTGCAAAGCCGGCCACCACTCCAACTGCGACTCCTTCAACGAGCTGAACTTTGGCCCCTCCCCAGTCTTCACTCTCGCAAACCAAAAGGAAGGGGGTGAACCCGAAGGCCAAGGCGCCTTCTTCGGCCAGTCATCCTTCGCCAACTTCTCCATTGTGAAACAATGCTCCGTCGTGAATGCCACCGGCCTGGTCAACGACAAGAAAGACCTAGAAATGTTCGCGCCTCTCGGCTGTGGAATCCAAACTGGTTCCGGAACCGTCGTCAACGTTTCTGGCGCCGACAAGACGGATGCCATCTGTATCATGGGTCTAGGAGGAGTCGGTCTCTCGGCCATCATGGGCGCCAAAATCCAAGACTGCCGTATCATCATCGGCATCGACCGCGTACAAAAGCGTCTCGACCTCGCTAAAGAAATGGGCGCAACCCACGTCATCGACGGCTCCAAGCTGCCAGAAGGCAAGTCTTTGGGTGACGTCGTCCGGGAGATCGCAGACGGTGTCGGCCCGACCATCACCATCGACACGACCGGTGCGCCTGTGTTGATGGACGCGGGTATGGAGTTCACCCGCAACCACGGGAAGTACATTCAAGTCGGATCACCGCCTTTCGACTACCAACTCAACAAGTTCAATGCCTTTACCAATATGGTCGCTGGAAAGCAATGGATTGGCGCGATTGAGGGAGGCGCTTACCCGCCGGATTATGTACCTAAGATGATTCAGTGGTACCGCGAGGGCAGGTTCCCGATCGATAAGTTGATGAAGTTCCTACCGGCCGACAAGTTCGAGCAAGCGTGTCATGAGATGCACACTGGAGAGACTATTAAACCAATCTTGACGTGGTCTTAGATCGGGCGTGGTAGGATGGCTGGAATGAAAGAGGTATTGAGGTGAAGAAAGATGTGGAGGGAAGCGGACTGCACCGCACAAGTTGCTATAAGCCCAGCATCTTCATCTACAAGCACAGGAGTCCCACAACGCGAAGCGCAAAAATGTAAAATACCACAACACTAGCCCCACCCCTTCAGGCAACTCGGCACACTATCCACCACACACCCGCCGCCCTCTACCGCTCACCGCCCCCGACACCTAAACCCCCCCGTCCCACTCGCAATGATTGTAAACGCCTCATCAAGTGCCTCGTTGATCTCCCGCTTGCCCCCTCCTGAAATCTCAAACGTAAGCCTCACATGTCCTCCAGGTCCGCCGGGTGCGCCAGCAATCTCCTTGCATTTAAGCTCCCTCACTCCAGCGTGCGCCGCTTTCAACCTCTTTTTTTTACTTCGAGACATTTCTCCGCGCTGTAAGGCCGGCCGATACGCACGTCGTAGGAGACGATTCCGTAGCCCTGGTCGTGCGTTTTGCAGGTTTGGTGGTTGGGGGCGATGGATTTCGGTTTGGATTTTTGGGAGGGCGTGGGCTGTGGTGGGTTGGGTGAGGAGGAGGTGGAGGGTTGTTAGGAGCAGGGCGAGGAAGAGAGTTTTACTGGAGGAGGGGAGCATTTTTGTGGTGGGAGTGGAATGGTTTGTGAGATGGTGAAGGGGAAGGAAGGTAGGGCGATGCGTGCGATTGTGGTTAGCTACCTACTTGCTTACAAGAGTCGTTGGAACGAGTTGAGTCGACTTCTCCAGCTCTCTTAGCGCTTGCTAAGCCTTCCTGCCCAGCTTGTGATTCGAGGTTGGACCTGAAGCGTGAGTAGTATGCGCTTATGCTGGATCATCGGACGTCATGAAGGTCAACGTGACCGATCCTACCTTTATGCCTCCTGAGGCACCAATCGAGGAGCCACGAACGAGGTCGTTTCTAGCAATGTTGCTCAATCAGCCTCCTAGTTGAGGTAGAGTGCTGCAGCAATGGGAGGTCTCTGTGCTCCTGACCGACTGCCAGATCTTCATGATTGGGAAGCATGAGTGACCTTGTGATGTTGAAAGTAGATCCAACAGTCTGTCTGTAGAGCAGCACCGGAACAACAAACTTTCGTAGTCATGTTCATTGATTTGCGGTCTCTCTCTGTCTTACAATTTCTCCTCTCGCGCCACAATTCCCAGTCAACATCTCAATTCCTCCTGTAGAGATTCGAGTCTCGAGCAGTCCTGTGTGCTCTGCTATCCATGCTGTTAAAAAGGAAAAGGTCGCATCGTACAATGCGTGTTGTCACAGCATTATCGCACTGTCCATGCAGTGTTCATCGCGATGGAGCAACATGGTCGTCTCTCAGTTCCTCCCATCCATGCTAAAATGCTCGTGTTCGTACAGCCGGAAATAACCAAAGGAAAAATTGCGTACAGCAGCGTAAAGTAGTCGTGGTCGTGGAGGCCGCGAGCTGGTGAGGTCTCTTTCGTACCCCTTGGTCTGGGTTGATGAATGGCGGGTAATTCGTATGTGTATCGCTTCGTTGGTATTGTGCGCGCCACCCGAATGCGAAAGTCGATCGTCTAGGCTTCCCTGCTCGCGCAGGTCTAGACAGCCTGGTAAAGCAGCAGCGGTTCGCCAACGTGTTCGATTTCGGGAATCGTGCAGCGGAGGTCGAATGCTTTTGATAGCACGATTTTGAAGATCTGCTTTTAGTCAGCGATCCTTACATCGGACTAGGTTCGCGCAATATCTCGATGGAACACACCTTCTGCACATTGATACTGTGACTGGTACTCGAAAAGATCAAGCTCGCCTTCATGGCTTTTGCGAATCTCTTTGCCTGCATCGAAATCTCCTCCTGCTCCTCTCTCGGGAAGTTGACGAAATGGTCATACTTGGTGCCCACGAGGAAAGGGATGGCAGTTTTGTTGAAGCCTCGTCCTTGTCGATACCACTCTTTGATGCTGTTCAGTGTGGACTTCCGCGTGAGGTCGAACATGAAGAGGATAGCCACTGCGTCATTACAGACGAGAGGCAGCATGTTGACGAACTCGCGCTGTCCGCCAAGATCCCAAATCGAAAAGGTGATTTCTGTGTTTCGGATGCTGATAGTCTTCTCCATGAAGTTGACACCTGGGCTGAGAGTCAGTCTTGCGCATTCTTACCGAGCCAGAGACCTGGCACTTCATATCCGCCGCGACTCACCCAACGTCTGTATGTAGTCCTCATCCCAGCTGCCCTCGACGTATTTCACCATCAAGCTCGTCTTGCCAATCTGCGCGTCGCCCACCATGCCCACTTTGATCACCACCGACGCGTTCTTCTGCGCTTGCTGACGCTGGCCGTTCTGATCGAATTGTCCCTGGCTTTGTGTGGAAGGTGGTCGGCTGATACCGTTGCCGCTCTGAACATTGTCGGGTGTGCCTGATTGGGACTCGGAGAAGGGACGCGTGAAGCCCGTATCGGAGTAGGATGTGCTGGGTCGCTGGTCGTATGTCGGATTTTGGTTTTGGAGGGAAGAGGCTGTGATAGTGTGCATCGAGGCATCGTCGACAACCGTGGTGGGAGATTGCACCTCGCTGCTGCTGCCGCCGTTGGCCTGGTCGAGGTCCATGGCGGCGGGAATGTCGGTGAGGTCGAGGTGAGGTGAGACCAGTCGTGGATGGTCTCGTGGGTCGAAGGGATGCAATATGCAGGTACGAGAGTTTGTGGTGCTGGCACGGTTCCTGGCGTTGTCGTCCAGGGAGCTAAGGTAAGCGCTGGTGAATCCTCTTGTGAGATATGAGCGCGGAGTGAGGTGGACTCGGATGGGGGTTCGATCCGGATGGTGGAATACGATTAGAATACGGCGAGGAATATGGGCGGACGTCAGAGGATCGGGTCACTCGGATCTGACTGACTTGGGCGTTGGTGTTTGTTCGCAGCCAATCGAGCCCGCGAAGGTCAACACGGCGGGGAGCGTCACCCGCTTTTGGCCCCCAATATTCTTTCAGGGTGCAGCAGGCGCGCGCGCTAGTGGGGGAAACGTTCAATTTTTGGGAACTTTTTCTCAAAGAAATGGAATGATCTTTGTGAAGAACTTTACCTGGACTTGAAGATCAAAGAAGACTCCCTCCTCATCAATCATGTCGAAACGAGCGGCCGAAGACGACGACGAGCCGCAAACGCTCAAATCTGGCGAGCGACCAGTGGCGGATGGAGGAGCCGAGGATGGGGAAGACTTTGAAGATGAATTCGAAGACGAGTTTGAGAGCGAAGATGAGATTCTAGAGGCCGGCGTGGATGGAAGACCAGACGAGGAGCGAGAGGCGGAAGAGAGAGCAGCTGGTAGATTCATTCACTTGACTTTCTTCACATGCAAATGCCAATCTTACTAACGACGCCCAGGAGCCATGGAGGTAGACCAACAGACATTCATCCCAGGACGACACAAATTAGATCCCGGCCAGACCTTAGCACCCGATCTGTCCACCTACGAAATGCTGCACACTCTCGAACCGACATGGCCCTGTCTCTCCTTCGACATCATCAAAGACAACCTCGGCGACAACCGCAAATCCTACCCAGCAACAGTCTACGCCGTAGCCGGAACCCAAGCCGCCCAAGGCCGCGAGAGAGAAAACCAAATCATGGTCATGAAACTCTCCGGCCTCTCCCGCAACGACAAAGCCACCACCGCCCTCGACTCCGACTCGGACTCGGACGACGACGACGAAGAATCCGCCGACTCCATCCTCGAAACGAAATCCATCCCCCTCACATCCACCACCAACCGCATCCGCGCCCACCAATCCCCTCCTTCTTCCTCCTCCACCCCACCGGCAACCCTCACCGCCTCCATGCAAGAATCCGGCGACGTCCTCATCCACGACATCAGCCCCCACCTCCTCGCCTTCGACACCCCCGGCTACCAACTCCCCCCAAACGCCACAAAACCCCTCTCCACCATCCGCGCCCACAAACGCAACGAAGGCTACGCCCTCGCCTGGTCCCCCCTCATCCCCAACGGCAAACTCCTCACCGGCGACAACACGGGCTCCATCTTCGCAACAACCCGCACCGAAGGCGGGGGTTTCGCAACCGACACGAACCCTTTCACCGGCCACACCTCTTCCGTCGAAGACCTCGCCTGGTCCCCGACCGAACGCAACGTCTTCGCCTCCGCTTCCGCCGACGGGACCGTAAAAATCTGGGACGCCCGGTCAAAATCCCGATCCCCCGCCATCTCCGTCCAAGTCTCCACTTCCGACGCCAACGTCCTCTCCTGGTCGACCCAAACCGCACATCTCCTCGCCTCCGGGCACGACGACGGGACTTGGTCAGTCTGGGACCTCCGTCAATGGAAGTCCTCCGATACAGCAGCCCAGTCCAAACCCGTCGCGCACTTCAACTTCCACCTCGGACAAATCACGAGTTTGGAATGGCATCCCACGGACGACAGTATTGTGTCTGTATGTTCGGCGGACAATACGCTGACCTTGTGGGATTTGGCGGTCGAGTTGGACGACGAGGAGAGCAAGTATACGGCGGACGTGAAAGATGTGCCGCCGCAGTTGTTGTTTGTGCATTATATGGAGGATGTCAAGGAGGCGCATTGGCACCCGCAGATACCCGGGGCGGTGATGGCGACGGGGAATGGAGGGTTTGGGGTTTTCAAGACGATTAGTGTGTGAGAGCGTATGGAATGGAGTGTATGCAGGTGTCGATTTTGAGGTTGTGACATTCTGTAGCGTTGTCATATCCATCCTCGTCTGCCGTGATGATTTTCTCAACTCCGTGATTGTTCCGGCATCGTTGTCGTTCACTTCATCCGTCTCGATGTGCACATGGTGGGCTTCTCTTGACCCGCAGTGCACAGTCTCCCGCCTCACGGTAATGCTGCCATTTTCCGCACAGATTGCCTCCTGCCATCCGTCCACTCCAACACTTCCATCCTCCCACAGTCCTCAACACCGCACAGCCACCGCTGCAAAACCTCATACACGCATAGGCCAACACACGACCCGCTGCTATCGCTTGCTGCAACAAAGATCTAGATGCGACTCCATAGGCGAGTGAGGGTTGAGAGGGGACCATATCCGAAAGAACCGATCCGCATCCGAGCCTAAGCCGCCATCCTATAGCACGCCGCCCGGAATTTGCTATTCGCACACAATCAAACGTCAGCACACATCTTTCAATCTCACTGCAAACAAGCATTCCGTAGCACAATTCTTCTTCTTCCACGAGAGCGATGATCACTCCACACTCAACCCCTCTTCTCCAGCATCTTCGAAAACTTCCACAAACCCCCCTCCTTCTCCTTCCTTTTAACCCGAAAAAACCCATCCTACGGGTTGACCACAAGCTTATTCAAAGAGGAAGAAGAAGAAGAAGAATTCAAACTCACCTTCGTTCCACCCGCATTTCCTCCTTCCCCATGTCCCCCTCCATGTCCATGATGCGCCATCGCCGAACTGCCCGCCGCGCCACTCCACCCTTCCTGCGGCGAGGCGTGCCGGCGGAGCATGAACATGGGTTTCCGACCTTCTTTGTCGAGTTGTTTGAAGAGGAGGAGGGGTTTTTCTTCGAGTCCGAGACAACGTTCTTGGTCGCCGTGCACGATGTAGAGGGCGTATTGGCGCCAGTCGTCGGTGATGTTGTAGCGTTTGAGGGCCTGTGAGATCGCAATTGTTAGCGGTGAAAGTGGGTATGGGATGTAGGAAAACATACCACCGGTAGAACAACTCTACACGGATCGTCAATGCTGACTCGGAAACTCTTGAATATCTCTACTTGAGGATTGTCGCGGTCGGCGCCGCGTGTCGAGCCTTCGTCTTCTCGCGGACTAGGTGTGGGAGCCTGGCGTCGCGCGCGGTCTTGAAGTCTCGCGGATGCTTGGTCCACGGGAATGGCATACTGGCTTGTCGCCGCATAGCCCGCTCCATCTTCCCCTCCATTGTGAGCGTATCGCGAGCTATTGACATCTCTCGGGAACGAGCGACCGCCGGGCACAACGGCGGAGTAATGTGGTGTAACTGCAGAGTAGTGTGATGGACCTGTGCTGTAGGCCGGACTAGTTGGACTCAGTTGTTGGCCGTGGCTGGTGGATATTGGTGATTGCTGGCTGGCCATGCTGGCCGTGAGGTGTGAAGATGCTGCCATCGCTGCAGCAGATGCTTGGAGATGCTCGCCGCCGTCATCGCGGACTTCACGCGGTTGAGGGGTATGTGATTGGGGAGGGTGAGTCGGAGATGGTTGCTTCGAGGTGTCGCCTTTGAGGAAGAGTTTCTTGGTGGAGAATTTTCGGCTGAGTGAGCTGCCTTTGTTTTGTTGAACTTCCATGGCTCGCGGAGCTTCCACTCCCCGAGGTGAGGGAATTGTACCGCCAGAAGGATCAGGCAGAGGTGCCCACTCGTCCTTCATCTTGCGCATGATAGGTAGCGTTTCTTCTCGCAATTTGCGATTCTCGTCCACCACTCGGTCCAGGTCTTGCTTCAGTGTGCGTAATTCTGCCTCGGCCTGCAGCATACGTTGATCGCGGAGCCGGAGCGACTCGATGAGACGAGAAATGTCGTCTTGTGTCGCATGTTGGTCTCCCTTCTCCCCCTCCACAGACAGTGGCACATAGTCGCCATCTTCAATCTTGATCCCTGCCCGCATCTTCTGATCATAGACAGCCTTCAAAATCGTCAGACGATGCCCGACACTTGTAATTCCGAGCTCCTTCAAATCATCGTGATTCAACGCAATCAGAGCCTCTCCATTCACGCCTTCCTCAATCAACCTCGGCCCGTACTGCTTCAGCGCAGGGGACAGCGCCGCAATGTAGTCTGCCGTCTCTTCCTCTGACCACTGAGTGATCTTGCCCGTAGGACTTCGGCCCTCTCGATCCGCCCAGCCTTGTGTCGTCGGTGTATCCTCTCCGTCCATGACTGAATTGTCGTCCTCTGATTCTGAAGGATGATCGGAGCCGTCGTCGGCAAAGTGTGCGGCTATGATCGGTGAAGTGAAGACGGACCGCTCGAATTCATCGTCTGCCTCTGCGTCACTGTCGTAGGTGTTGTCACCGGCCTGCCTCGAGTATTTGTCCATGTTGTCGAGGGGCGCGGTGAGGGTCGCGCGACGAGCTCGCTGATGTTCGACGGGCCGCTCCAGCCGTTCGCCGAAGCTGTCGTCAATCGGCGTAGCACCGATAATGGTGGGACTCGCCGGTGACGTTGGCAGACTCGCCCTCTTTTGTGGCAGATTCACCTGCTTTCGGGGGATGTTGAAGGCGGTGCTATTACTGTCCTGCGAACTAGAACCACGAAGAGGCAGAGCTAGATACCTGTCGGAGGTGAAGGGCGCTGTGTTCGAGGCGGAGGTCGCGGCGCCGGGGACGGTGTTGGCCAAGGGACGGTTGGAGATTCGGCTGGCGCGGTGCGAGACTCGATTCAACCATGAAGCACGATTGGGGTCGGCGGACTGCTTCTGGTAGAGGTGGAGGATCTTCTGCTGGTCCTGGTGATAGGCCGCTTCGGCGGCGGTGGACGTTGGCTGAGCCAGCTTCGCGGCTGCGAGCGCCTATTGCTGGCGCCAGATTCGTTCCCGACGGACTGGGTTCCACCGCAGGGGTAGAACTATGGTGGAATTCTGCTGTGGCGCGGAGGACGAGCCTGGACGACAGTGTGACGCCAAAGATGAGGGAAAGAAACGAAGGACAGCACGGGGAAACACAGTATGAACGACGTCCTACAAGGGGATTGTCCGTATACCAAGGAGAGACACTCTAGCACGAGACGGAGCCCGTGAAGTTGGTCCACAAAGGAGGAGTAGCACAGTGCTAACAAGGTTTCCTTAGCCCCCTATATTTGACTTCGAGGGGACGATCCGCTGGCAGATGAAGTTGTTGCCGGACACAAACTCTCCGATCTATACCACAACCAACTTCGACCTCAGATCGCCAGTGCGTGCTATGGCGAGGAATGCCGTCCGCTCGATGGAGATATGTCCAGGAGGACAAGTTCTCCAAGCTACTCCACGGTTGCCATGCTCTTCGCCTCGGGCGTCGTGGCGTACACTAGATACACTAGAACCTAACCGACACGTCCACGCCATGAGGAGCACTCTGCAGCAACGAGATAAGACTCCCTCATTATTATTCTCCAGGATCCTGTATGGTGCCATATACGAGAAGAGACTTCGGAGATTCAATCCATCTCCAACCCGACTCGGCACCTCTTGAACCCGATGATCTCATTTCGCCATACCGCACCGGGCGGGTCCAAGAGTCATGCACTGGCAAATGCGGCAGGCCGATATCTCGGGCTTCTGCCCTACTTTAGCACATGCATGGATGGACGTGCAGCTTTTGATTGTGGTCCGGCGGGGCAGTCTGCGTGAACGCGCGCGACCTGCATATATACTCTCGATATCCCTTGGACGTGCTTTCGAAAATGCCTTCTGTTGTTGAACGCATGATCGTCGAAAGAGAAGCATTGCAGAGAGCGGCATCTCTGAATCTCCATTGGTCTAGACCGATGCGCCTTCTTGAAGGCTTGCACAACAGCTCAAGTCACACAAGGCTGTGAACCTCGCTTTGAGGCTGAGTTCGATGTCTGGCCGACAAGGCTGAGATGATCAAGTCTCGGTAGCAGCTGGAGCTCTCAATTCGCTCTACTCACACTTTGTCTAGGTCGGCCGATATCTGTAGGGTTGGCCGTTCGATCCTTCAAGAATTCGAGTTGCAATGGCAGCTTCAGAGCAGCGGTCGCTGGGCTCCAATAAGCACACCGCCCAGAGCGAGGCATTCACAGCGGGGATGCTCCGGTCTCCGCAGATCATGGCTCGTCTAGGAAGCTGCCTCGCTCCAGTCGCCATTATTCGTGCCATTGTCCTTTCATGATTCGACAACAAACCCACCGCACGTGGGAGTGGTCGATCACCTTGACGGCGGTGCTTTCAAGCCGGGTCACTATCCTGTCTCTCCTCCGGGTTGGTCCGATCTCGAAGCGCGTTTCACAACTCAAGTGAATTAACTACACTCGCCGACAACTTTTCCGGGACAATGTCCCTTCGACCAGACAAGCTGACTTTCTGCGAAGTGTCAGGATCGCACTCAGTGACGTTCTCGAACGGAGTTGGCCTTGAACGACAGTCATCAGCTAAGGTATGGGGCTTATATTGATCAGGTAAGGAGACGGACCATTGCTTGGTAGGCTCTATCTACTCGGGGTATTCCCGAGCTAAAACATGCTATGTACCGTCTCTCGCCAACCTTCTCGCAGCCAACTTGCTTCCCAAGGACACTATCGTTCAAGGACTCACCCGTCCCTGCGGCAATCCGGAAGAAGTTGGCTTCCCACCTTTCAGGTCCAAGCGAAGCTCGCCAATAAGCTGCTCAATACCCTAGCCTTCGCCCTCGTCGGTAGCATGGCCAAAGCTACTCCTGCGAACCTGGAAGTCCGCCACTATCATCTGGATACGTGTGCAGACGACGATAGGATCTGGTTGTGGTGCTGCACCATAGAACAGAAGCACCACCAGAAAGTCTGCGGATTGTGCCAGAAGGATTGAGTTAGTACTGCGGCGCGAACACTTTATCTATGAGGAGCAAAGCTGACGTATTTCGTTGCAGTGCGCTTTCACTGGTGAGTGGTGCTAGGGGGGCGTTGAGGGAGTCATTGGAAAGGTTGTGCGCGGCGGAGAAGAAGGAGACGGTGGTATCAAGACGATGTGGAGGCGGACAAGCGCGGTAGTCGCATAGAGTCGTACGAACTGTGTATACCGAAACATGCTGCAGGATCAAACCTTCACAGTCGCCGTACTTTTTGAACACCGATCGAGCTCCGTTATGTATGTAGTGCCAATCGTTCCGATATCCAGTCAGAAACCACGTGTTTCATCGAATCCATTGTGTACGTCGAAAAGCTGGTCGAGAGGTTTGTGGTGGAGCCGTGGTAGACACTCGGTCGGCGATGGATGGGCCGGATATACTGCCACTCAGCAAGGCGGGTGCGTGAGGAAGTGTTGTGCCAGGTCTACTTGGACACACACGCTCCCATCGATCTTTGATCGCTTGAATCTCAGCATTTTTCTCTTGCTGCGGTTTATTGCTTGTAAGGACCACTTCCGTTTCATTGAGGAGACCCATCGTAGCATCGACGACTTCCAACTGGATATGTGCTTCTGGGCTCTCGGCATCTGGATGTGTGTCAGACAAGGTCTGCTATGCGGAATCTCGGCTCTTTACATACCACCTAGCTTACTCTTGAGTCTCTTAAGAAACCCCTTTGTTTTCTGCACCAGCCTGATGTTGCAGAAGAAGTCGTTGATTTCATCAAAGTCTTCACAATCCAGCTCAATCAGCGAGCCTTCATGCTCTCCGAAAGCATTCGTGCTAAAGAGAAATTCTGCGTCCAGAAGCACATCGCCGCACAGGCCATCCAGGATGTAAAAGTCCAAGAAATGCCCGTCGTTGACTGCTCCTCGGGCGCCGAATCGCCACTCCACATTCCGAACGATCCCTTTGGTGTAGACGTAATGCTGGCCAGGTAGCTCAACGAGAATCTGTTGATCATCGGAAGAATCAACCTCCAGCCCGAGCTCAACGGCCATTTCAGGAGACATGAGAGGTATGTCCGAGCCAGTGTCCGCCAGCGCAGAAACTTTCTGACCATCGCAGAAGCCCATCATACGAAGCTGGCCACCGCCCTGGAAGAACACGCGAGGGACGATGGTGTTTCTCAGTCTGCGGACAATGCGATGGGCGAAACGTGTCAGAGTCTTCGTAGCCGACAGGAATTTCCCGCCCAAGGTGATCGCATGATTTCAATACTCGGAGGCCAGAACGTCGAAATCAACCCTATGACTGTCGAGCTCACCCTTGAATTTCCAGAAGAGACACACAGTGCCTAGAGTCGAGAAGGTGCTCCCGTCCGCCCTGACAATCGTGCGCGTGGATTCAGAGTGATGTCCGATCCCATGGCTATTCAGATACTCCTCGGTGATGAAGTTCCCGGCACAGGTGTCCACGAAAGCATCTTCCAGGAAGCGACCATTCAGGTAGCCAGGCGCTACAGGATCTGCTGGAGCTCGCAGTGCAATCGATGCTTGCCACCGCTCTGGGCTCAAGTGAGACTGATCGGCTTGAGTTTCGTGCATACCGCTTTCGGTATAGATGCCGCACTCGATTGCAATGGCCTTGGCCGTAATAATGTTGTCGCCGGTGACCATGCGCGGGAACACACTAGCCGTGATGCAGCCCACGACGGCTTTCGGTACATCCTTACGCCGCGGAGGGTCCTGGACACCAACGATTCCGAGGAAGGTCATTTGCTTGCAAATATCGGTGAACTCGGCCTGCGTCTTGTCGTCCTCGACACGCTTTACACCGAGTCCCTTGCGATTGAGACCAGGGCGAGACTTCATTGCTATGGCGTGAAGTGGTTTAAGAGCCTTAGGTGGCCAGACGTCAGATTCGAAGTCGCGGAAGATGAAGCCGATAGTGCGAAGGGAACGGCCAGCGTAGGCGTCGATAAGATGCTCGAGAGTCTCCCTGCCCTCGCCGCTAAGAGGGACAGCATCGATGCTATGGGTAGCATCACGAACAATGCTAGAGCAGTAACGAAGCATGATTTCGCTGCAACCCTTAACGACAAGTCGATAAGTCTTGCTATCCTTAAGCTTAATAACTATAGCTATACACTTCCGGCTAGAATCAAACGGAAATATCTGAGCAATCTCGACGTTGCTGCGCTCGGTGCTAATGCGGTCCATGCTAAGGTTATCGCGAGCGAAGTCGAGCAGAGCAGTCTTAGTCTGGGATCCGACGAACACCTGCTTGCCGTTGTCCTCGGCCTCGAAGGCAGTAGAGTTAATAGCAATAGCATCTTTCCAGAGAAGTTTGACGGATGAGTCAAGGGTCTCGACGAAGTTCGATGTAGTCATGTCTTGCACGCGGTCGTCAAATCGGCTCGAGGTGCCCAAAGACCCGGCGACCACGGTCATCCCTCGAGGCAAAGAGACATCCTGAGGACTTGTCGGTCGTGTATCTCTGCTATCGAAGCTGGTCTTCCGCTTGAGCTCCCGTTGTGCAAGTCTGGTGCTAAGGTGGCGGATATTGAAGGTGAGGTCGAGGCAAAGAAGCCCGCCATTAAGGAGCTCCGCAAGAAGAATCCGCGCAAGGAGGCCGAGAAGCAGGCTGCTAAGGACGCCGAAGATGAATTGGATGATGGGAAGGTCATATTGGCGTCGAGCTTGAGGTCCGACTGTGACTGAAAAGCGGTGACTGCGAGAGCAGTGATCATATGTCCGAGTTCGGGCTCCATCGGATCCGAGGCAGATGTGTCAATCGTGATGGTAGGTGCACGCGATCGACCAGTCGGGCTACCGTGAATGGCAGCTCTATCGTCGAGACTCATGGCTGCTTTGAGCTCAAGTTCATGCGAGAGTGAAGGCGGGCAGATCGTTTTTGAAAAAGAATCTTGAGAGTGGAGAGGTACGGCTCCAAGTCCATGCAGCACTGCCTCTCTTTATACCACCCGCCACCACACAGCTCGCTCAGCCCAAGCTCGGTGAAATTCAGTCAATCATTACCTGCCACGAATATCGGGTGCTGACCTCGTACGTCTTTGTATCTGCAGACTACATTTGACGCAGTCTGGCCCCTGCGACATCAGCAAAGTCCAAAGTATGTCCCATCTGGAGAGAGGCGAACGCAAACGTGGATATGGCTTCCCAGCAGTCACAAGGTTTATTGCGCGCGACCCAGACAGCGAGACCTTCGTCTTTCGCAAATTCAGCCAGCTGACTGCAAGAAATTTGGTCCACATGCAGTCTGAATTGATAGATCTCGAGCGCCAAATGAAGGAGCTGGATCGCAAAGCAGAACCGGCGCCCAGCAATGACCTAGAGTTTGTGCTGGCAAGTCGATCGTGGGAGACGATGAAGCGTCTTGCGGATGAACGAGATGGGGACGAGCGGGGGCTGATGTCTTTGAGCGAAAAGATAGAGGCAAAGCTCGAGAAATATCGTCAGTGTGCCGTCTTCATACGTACCGGCGAAGACGATTTCTCTGACATGGCGATGTAGACGCGGCACTATTGCAAGCAGGAGACATCGCGAAGCTCAAGCAGCCGAGCGACAGAGTAATGACCGCCTACCGGCACGAGTTCAGCAAGATGGACATTCGAGGTGACGCGGCGGCGATGCTCGACGTCGAGGCGGACCTGGTCGCTCTAAAGCCTCCTCCTGATGGCGATTTGCTGTCCAATACGATCCGGAATCATTGGCCTGGGCCCAGTACGGTAAGTTTGACTCCCACGAAGATTTGTGCTTGTGCTAATGGCCCGCCTCAGAGAAAAACAAAAGCAGACGGTGGTCGCATCGTGCACTACCAAGAGCACCAGCTCCAGCTTCTCGTTTCGTTGATCAGCATTTCCATCGCAACAATGCTCCTGGTCGGCTCCATCTTGCTTTTGTATTTCGTCCGAGAGCCAGATTCGCGGCTGGGACTGCTGATCATATTCATCATTCTCTTTGCGGTCGGCATCCGGATCAGTACCAGTGCCAGCCGAGACAGCATCTTCGCTGCGACGGCGGCGTATTCTGCGGTATTGGTCGTCTTCGTGTCAGGAGACTTGGGAAACGCGAAGGCTACAAGTCCGGGATAGGACATCGACATCATCATTCATAGTCCACCATTGCTGCTCATCAATTCTCGCACGGCCTTTGCAGCCATGCGCTTGCGCTGAGCCTCAGGCAGATCAGCGCTTTGCTCTTTGACAGCCAACAGCTTGCTCATCATCCGGTCCAAATCGTCCACCGGGTCCGGTTGGTCGTCCGTTGCTCCCGTAGAAGCATGTGACGGCTCGTTATCCTCTTCGTCAAATTCGTCGTTGCCGTAAAGCGCAGCCTTCATTCCAAATAGCTCGGCCGTCATTTCAGCTTCCTCCCTATTGAAGCCACTTCCCTCGAGATCATCGGCCAGTTCCAGATCGTCCATTCCAAGGAAGTCATCTCCGTCGACAGCATCGTCCTCGTCCCACTCATTCGCTTCCAAAGCCTCTTTCAGCCTCTCGAATCCAACCCTCTCTCCATGGTCGTTCTTGCCTGTTGCCGCATAGTCCACGAACTCGAACCCAAATTCTGTGCACCGATCCTCCCACTCTTCAGCATCCATCTTAAGACTTTCAGACTTCGCAATCTTCTCATTGACAGCAACCGCGATCGAGATGCTCTCCCCTCCTCCATGTCTCTCCACAATCTCATGTATACACCTCATCACTTCCTCCACATTCTGCGTACTCTTATCCTCATGCTCACTCCTCGGAGCAGGGAAGCAATACACCCATGCCCCCACAGCGCTCACGACTTCCGCTGCCTCCTCTTTCAGGAATTCCTCCTTCCAAGCCTGCACGTCTTGAATCTCGTCGACCCAGATCGGTACGCGGGTGGAGTAGTAGGCTGTTTGCGCGTGCCATTCGTGGGTGAGACCTGCGGTGGAGCCGTCGAGGGCGGGAGCTGGAGCTGAGCCTGTCAGGTCTGCGGAGGGATGTGTCGTTAGCTTCTGCGAGTGGATTGATTGGGCGTTTCTGTGGTTGCAGCGACTTGCCTTTGATTATGTCGAGCACCGGAGACGGCGAGGTGCTCAGGAACAGGATCCGACGTGGCATTGTCGCGATTGGTGGGATACCTATTATTGAGTAGATCACATTGTTGCATGAGAAGTAGTGGTCGAGTATGAGGTGAGGTCTTCGTGAGGTGAGCTTCAGCTTTGAGGTTAGAATCTCGAAACTTTGTTCTATAGGACAATCCTTTGCACATATGAGCGTGAAGTACGGCATGTTCGCCTGATTTGAGCTACAGTGCCGCGTCCATGACTGCGAGTTGATCCTCTGCAGCTTTGCAAACCGTGTCTGCGGACCATATGTGGCCCTCAGACTCCTCTGCCACTCTAGCATCGCTTTTCAGTGCCTCGAACCATCGCCAGTCTTCCACCTTCGTCTCTCCTCTCATTTCTCCCGCCCATCCCAACGCCAGAACGCCGCGCTTTCAGTCCGAAAGTCCTCCTTGTCTGTTCCATTCATCCCAATCTTCTCAAGCACCCCTCGCTCCACGAGGACCTCCCGACCCACGCGCACGATTCACCGTAGCCCTTCCTCGCGCCAATCCAACACCTCTACCACGAACACCCTTCGACCTGAACATTGGCGCATTTCTAGGAGATCGATCAGACAAAGCACTTCCCATTATGTGTTGTCAAAACGTACCTCAGCATATCCGGCACAATGAACAGCCGTACGTGCGAACCCCGAATGTAGACACGGTCGAGATGTGTGACGCGGCCGTCGCGCTGGGTGACGTTGATGTTCTCTAGTTGTACGTTCATGTTGTCCTCCGCTATCACACCAATTCCGTCAGTATATGCTGTCCTATAAATCTTCGTCTCTTTTCGCGATGCGGTGGCTGGTCGGGAGGGAGTCGTACCTTCGATGAGTTTTCCGCGGTATGTCTGGCCGGAGGTGATCTCAACGGTGACTTGGTGGCCCTATGGAGGAGAAGAATATGTCAGCTATGTGTGTCCATCTTTTGTAAGCGCATGTTTCGGCATGTGCTGAAGGTTGGGTCGCTGGCTGGACAGGACTTACGGTGGCCTCGTTGAGCAGCTTGATGGGGATCCCGATTGTAGACGTCATGCTGGGCGATCTGGTCTTCGGATCGGTCTTGTAAAGTTTGCGGAATGGGTTGTTCGACGAGAGTCGCAGAGCAGAAGCATGGACGAGCACTTGCGCCAGAGATGCCAGCAAAGTTTAAAGGTCGTCGCCAAGACTAGACAGACGTCTCGTGCTAACGCGCCAGTTTGGTGGAAGGAAATGGACATCACTTTGACACGAACATCCATTATTTCCAATGAATGTCTCCGCGACGGTCAACGTCTTGAGACTGCTCGTCAATCCATCGCTCTGTCTCCCTCACCACACGATCGCCACATTTGACCAACTCCCTGTTCCACTCTCCACGGCCTTTACCAGCAGGTATGGCGAGAAGAAGCCAGACATCAGGGCGGTAGTCCTTGACAAAGACAACTGCTTCTCCGTACCCAAGAAGAATGAAGTACACGCTCCCTACCAATCCAAATTTGATGAGTTGCGAAAAGCATATCCCGACTCTCGACTGCTCATCGTCTCCAACTCCTCTGGCACGGGTTCCGATAAAGGTCATGTCGAGGCCGACCTTCTAGAGCGCAATACCGGAGTGAAAGTGCTCCGGCACAGTACGAAGAAGCCCGGATGTCACGCTGAGATTATGGACTACTTCCGCAACTCTCCATATACCGGGGTCACGCACGAGTCTCAGATTGCGATTGTTGGTGATCGTTTATTCACCGATGTGTTAATGGCGAACATGATGGGATCATATGCATTGTGGATTCAGAAAGGAGTCGTAGAAGATCACGGACTGGTAAGCATTCAAGCAATGGGATATGATTTGTCACGAACATGCGTACTGATTCATTCACTTGCTAGCTTACACGAGTTGAACGGCGAGTTTCGAACTTCTTGCTCAGACGAGGCTATTCACCTCCAGAGCCGCGCAGTGACTTCGAGTGATCTCAAGAACAGACAATTGACTCCTATTGTTGCTGCGACAAGGCTCCTTACCTCTGAAAGCCTACTTCTCCCAGCATCCGCCCAACGAGAGAAATACCCACTTCAAGACACCAAAGATGTGTTACATCCTTCACCCAGCATGCGACAACTGCAAAGCGCCCGACTTGAAGCGCGCGCGACTCTTCGCAGAATGCGATCACTACCGCACAAACGACACCCGCGACCTCGGCGATTTACACGAACAATATCGTGCACGAGGTCTTCCAGCGCCGGACGAGACCTGGTCTAAAGTTGGTGACAGGAGCTGGGTTCATTTCGAAGACTACCGCTGGGTATTGTGGCCGCCGCGCCTTTGCGCAAGATGGTCGCCACTCGCGAGTATTGAATTGTGCTTGGATTGCGCAGGACTTCTCAAGGTGGTCAATGCAAGGCTGCGACCCAGCGATGCGATTGGTCTGACGATCGAGGCTCCGGATCCTACGGACATCGAATTGTTTGGAGATGCTGCTCATGCTGGTTTGAGGACCGACAAGTCTGCGCAGCCCCATGAAGACGTGAAGGTCAAGTGCGAGCCGCGTTGATAGGATTGTTGACGACCCATACAGGGGACCTCCACGCATTATCTGCAAGACTGGTGTTACTGTTTGCCATTCAAGCACGATTGGAAGTGTTACTAAGGCAACAGAGAACATCGGAGAGAGAACCCTGCTCAGAAGAAGGAGTATTCTCCCCATAGCAAGAATCCAGCGTTAAGCAACAGGCTGCCCATTGCGAAAAGGAGGTCCATTTCCAGCACACTGTAGATCCATAACGTGCCCAACGGCGGCGCCTGCTTCATCACGGCGAAGTATTGGTGCTTGTTCCCGGCGTGAATCATGTAGCATCCAGCAGCTACCCCAACGACAAGGAAGAAAAGCTGTCGAATGATGCCCAGTCTCCGTGCCAAATCCGATCGTAGCATGTAGATGACCAGGAACAGAATCGGCAGCATGGTTCCCGAACGCTGCCAGATCGCTGGCCAAACAATCTCCTGTGCGTATTGATTGTAGACAAGGACATCCAGCGTGAAATGCACCATCGCCAGGGACACCGACCAGAACACCGCATCGCCGAAAGGTCCCATTGGATCGGTCTCTCCTAATCCGACATCCAGAATATTTCCACTTTCACCGCGTGGAAGTCCATCTTCATACCTGGCATCGAACGGCCGACCTTGGCTGAGGAGTTCTCTTTTCTCTTCGTAAATGTCAAGAAGTGTCTTCTCCTTTGGCTTTGAGCGATCCGGCTGGCCAAGCTTCAGTTTTGGAGTACTCGTTGGTGGCTCCACGGGCTTTCCAGTCTCCTTTGCGGCCGCACGTCGTTCTTTGCGATTTTTCGGCGTCTCCTCAGACATGCTGAGGTCCTTACGGCTGGCGAGGTCGTTGTATATGTGAGACGTCGTTGTGGAAGAGAGACAATGTGGTTGGCGACGTTTGGCCGTTAGACGTTCATGACGATGCAGGGTTGAATGCTAAGGTAAGCCAAGCCACTGCCGTTTAGAGTTCACTGTTCACGAGATCCGATCGCCGCTGCCAAGGAGCCAACAGCGTCCCAAAATAAACCCAGCCTCTTTCGGGACTTTCGATTCGAGGAAACAGGGATGTCTTTGGGGTGTCTTTGACCATACAAGCCATCTCCAGCCAACCGATTATTGAATCGTTCAATACCACACTCGTTCTCCGCCACCATCGTTACAACGTTCGCTTCCCTTTGCCAACATCCACGACTCCACGATACGAATTCCACCATCTGCTATTCCATACCGCGACGCTCGCCAAGCAGGAATAACCACGCCACCAACTCCTCCTCTTCACCCTCGCAATGGGCTTCGGCGACTTCGATCAAATATGCGAGCGGACACCACTGCCACTATGTCCGCTCGTAGGACCCCTATCACCCATCTCCGGCCGCCACAGCATTCAGGCGAATTGCTACTCAAGAACCGTGGAATTGGCGAACACAATCATATTCCAGGGTGCGGCTAGTTTCGCTCATATCCTGGCGCTCGTGATGCTGGTCATCATGATCATCCACGTGCGGAGCAAATTCACAGCAGTTGGTGAGTAGACAGAGGATCGCAGAACTCGCTGGTCGGAAGAACCAGATCTGTCAAGGGTGTAGGGATTCGCTAACATTGCTCCCATGCACAGGCCGCAAGGAAATTACCTCGTTCTTCTACGCATACACCCTCCTCACCATGTGCTCGCTCATCGTCGACGCCGGCGTCGTACCGCCCTCGAGCGGCACCTACCCATACTTCGTCGCCGTGCAATGCGGCCTGACCTCGGCGACCTGCATTTGCCTGATGATCAACGGATTCGTCGGATTCCAATTATACGAAGATGGAACAAAATTATCAGTCTGGCTGCTACGGACAAGCAGTGTGGCAATGTTCGCGATCTCGTTCATCGTGTCGCTCATGACATTCAAGGGCTGGGCAGGATTGGGACCGGAGAACACAATCGGGCTGTTCGTGGTGGTATACCTTTTCAGTGCGATTTTCCTGGCTGTGTACGTGGTCATGCAGGTTCTGCTGGTCATTGGAACGCTGCAGGAGCGCTGGCCGCTGTGGCATATCACGTTCGGCGTGTTGTCTCTCGTCCTGAGCCAGGTCATCCTGTATGCGTTCAGCGAGGTCATTTGCACGAATGTGGAGCACTATGTTGATGGACTGTTCTTCGCGACGCTTCTCAATTTGTTGGCAGTTATGATGGTCTACAAGGTGAGTTCCGACGAGGTCTCCCAATTTCAATGCATACTGACAGATCTCGCAGTACTGGGACAGCATCACGAGGGAAGACCTGGAGTTCTCAGTTGGAGCAAAACAGAACAACTGGGAAGTCAAGGACCACGTCCCGCTCTATGAGGATGAGAGCAGGAACACATTCTACGGCGGGAACCACAATGATAGCGGCACATTATACCAGCCTGGATACCGCGCCTCGTACGGGTACTAACCAGCAGCGTCGCGGTTGTTCCTTCTTATTCGATATTTTGAATTCATGCATAGCGCGGAAGATGGGATGTCACAGAAAGGAAACAGGCGAAACCAGTGTTTTGATAGTCAACAGTTAACGGCATAATGAATGAGCTTGTGAGAAACAGGCTGCTCTGAGAACAACATGTCTTCCGCGATGGACCGATGAACAGTGAGGGGGTCAGATATGCTGTTGGTATACTGCTTGATGTTTAGAATCGAGAAGCTGTCTATTATAGGCGGTACCGTCCATATTCTACTAACTTGCATGTTCTGCGAATCTGCACGTACGTGTCGTGCTAATTTACCGGAACATGTCCTACCTGCACGCCGACTTGTACGCCGAACTGTACGCTGACCTGCACGCTGACCTTGGGTGCCCGTCCCAGCGACCGACACGCCCCAAGAACATGTCTTGCTACGTTCCACTACCATTACAGTCTCACTTTACATTATGTAGATCTGTTTATACACGTTAATGTACACAACGACAGTCCCTCTTTCTAAAACCCCTTCTGCTTCGCCAAATCATTAATGACCATATACCTCGACAACCCAATCCAGCCCCATCGAAACCACCTCATCTGACTCTTATGCGCCGTAACCATCGCCCTCTGCGCCGTAAACACCCCTCCCGGCAAACTCACCGTCAACAACGGCGTCGGAAACTCCCCTTTCTCCTTCCTCCTCCCAATGCTCAATGCCACCGTCACCACCGAGTCAAACACACTCATATACTTCCTCGCCATGCCCGTCGTTCGCAGCGTATACAACTTCGTTGGCGAGTCCCAGCCTCGATGTCGCTGCATGAGCTGTTCGAGAAATGCTTTCGCTCCATGGTAGAGGGAGATGTGATTCGGGTGCCCTGACACACCGCCCGTGTCGAACGTAATCAGCACATCTACTCCCGCCGTCGGCGCTTCCATCGATGGTGTCGAAGCGGCTTTGGGAGCAAAGTACTTCATCAACATTCCCGCGATCAATTTTGCATCCCACTTGGCCGTCATCGAGTCCGGGAATTGCGCCGGGTCGTCGACAACCACGACATGCTCCGCACTCCTCAATCCCAACAAGAGCGCGGATTTTCGGAGTTCGTCGACGCGGATGTGCCCTAAGCCGTCGGCGTCGCCGGAGGAGAGACAGAGGATTACGACCGTGTTGCCTAGGTCGGGTCGGGTAAGGGAGAGTAAGGTTGGGCCGAAGAACATTGCTTCATCGTCCGGGTGTGCGATTAGGAGGCAGATTCGTTTGTTGGTTAGGGTGGGGAAGGAGCGGGTCATGTAGGATGTGAAGAGCCAGAGGACGAGGATTAGGACGGGGAATTGGAGGGTTGTGAGGAGGTTCATTTTGGTGGGAGGATGGTGAGGAATTCCCTTGATAGTTGTTCTTCTTATTGCGCGGCGCTGGTTGCCATTGAGTCCTGCTGTCGGTCTGTCCAGTGTATGTCTCGGGGAAGAGGTGAGGTGGACGTTTGGAGGATTGTTCGGCAGGGACAGGTCGGAGAGTTTGCACAAGAATGCCCGTGCACTCCAGGATGTCATCAACCACGCAACCTTAGAACTACCTGACTTCCTTCATCACCGACATCGTGGGCCCGCAAGAACAACGATCCCAGTCTTCCCCTCGTTGCTGTACAAAGATGTGCCAGCATCAAGAGACTAAGCTCGTCGATTCGCATACTTTACGGGGCTCGCCTTGAGACATTCCAGCCAGAGCAAATCGCCCGGGCAAGCCGGTCCTTCCCCGAGATCGAGGCGCTGTTCAGCCACGGAGACCTTGATTGATCACGGCGACAGAACGTGTCTCGAACTGATGAGGCTGAGGCTGTCAGTGGTCGCAACGAGCTGTATGGGCAGCGCGAGCACCATCGGACCCTCGACAGCGGAGCCTTGGACTGGAGACCGCGGAGAGGGCCTCGAACTGGAATGGCCTGCATAGAAGCACTATACCAACGCAACTCGCGTAGTGGAGGAGACGACACTTTCCACCAATGTCGCAGCTATACAGCAGTTCGGTCATTCATCCGATACACCGCTGATTTAACCGTATAGTGCACCTTCCTTTCGAGGCGACGATCCAACCACGTTTGCGTACTAGCAAGGGTAACGAGACCCCACCTATACGTAGAGGCGACCCGTTTGAAACAAGACTGGAGTACTATCGCAAGCGACGGGTCACGCGAAAGTCGAATAGGCTGTAGACTCCAGTCGACATGCCCGCGAACCTTGCGAAGCATAAGCACAGCCTCGTCTCCCCTGGTCTTCACTCTTGCACAGTTCTTCTCAACCCATTTTCACTACTCCCCACTCAAACATCATCATGAAGTTCGCCGAGACCATCATCCTCTTCGCTACCTCCCTCTCCTCCGTCACAGCCCAGTGCCGCCTTCCCACAACCTACAAATGGACTTCGACCGGTGCCCTGGCCCAACCCAAGGTGAACGGCGCGGTCTCCCTCAAAGACTTCACCGCCGTGCCCTACAATGGCCAATACCTCGTCTACGCCTCCACCGGTAGCGCATCAGGCACCTACGGCTCCATGATGTTCGCTCCTAGCTCCCTTTCAAACCTCGGCTCTGCCGCTCAGACCGCAACTCCCTTCTCCGCCGTAGCTCCAACCCTGTTGTTCTTCGCCCCCAAAAACATCTGGGTTCTCGCCTACCAGTGGGGCGCCACGGCCTTCCGCTATCGCACCTCGACCAACCCCTCCAACGTCAACGGCTGGTCCGCCGACCAAGCCCTCTTCTCGGGTTCCATCACGGGATCCGACACGGGCCCCATCGACCAGACTCTCATCGGCGACGCCAGTAACATGTACCTCTTCTTCGCCGGCGACAACGGAAAAATCTACCGCTCCAGCATGCCCAAGGCCAACTTCCCGGGCTCGTTCGGCTCGGCATCCACGGTCATCATGTCCGACACGCGGAACAATCTCTTCGAGGCCGTGCAGGTCTACACCCTCGGCGGTTCGAACCGCTACCTCATGATCGTCGAGGCGATCGGGTCGCAGGGACGTTTCTTCCGCTCCTTCACGGCGACGAGCTTGAGTGGCAGCTGGACTCCCCAGGCGGCGACGGAGAGCAACTCTTTCGCCGGCAAGGCCAACACGGGTGTCTCGTGGACGAATGATATCAGTCACGGGGATGTCATTCGCAGCACGGCGGATGAGACGATGAAGATTGATGAGTGTAGATTGCAGGTGTTGTATCAGGGACGGAGCCCGACGAGCGGAGGGGATTACAATGCGTTGCCGTATAGGCCTGCGCTTCTTACTCTGCAGCAGTAGGGTTGCATGTGGCCCGGGGTGGTGGTGGTGGTGGTGGTATCGTGGGGAGGGTCGAGGTGTTGATGTAGCACATGACTGTAGTACGACAATTTATGCTTTGAGCGCCAAACTACAACCACCATGTCTATGCCATAGGTGTTAGCAGACTTCGACCAACTTGTCTCTTGGCAAAGTATATCGCAGAGTCACGACGGCACGACTGCTGGGACGACTGTAGACCTTCCGTGTCGTATAATCACTCGAGAGAGGTTCTTGTCCTGTGCCGGAGCCTCGCTACGTCTTGTTTCTGCGCTGGTGTCCATCCTCTTGTGTCGCTGTACAAGGCGTAGATCCAGGACTCAAGGCCAAAACGCTGGCCAGCTTCTAAAAATGTATAGAATGTGGGACTCGCAGCCTCAGTCGTGAACAAGTTCCAACCACTCGCCGAGCCATCGAATGCAGCCATGCAAATCCAATCCCACTCCCATCGAAATCTCATCGCCAACCTCCAGCCAAAACCCCATCATCCCCCACCGTCGAATCGTGAAGTCATCAGTCATCAACCTCTTCCCAAACGCCTCTCACTTTTGCGCCTCCTCCTCCTTCTTCCCCTTATGCTGCCCCTCTTCACCCTCTGTATCAAAAGCCTTCTGTCGTTGTCGATTATTCCAGTTCAGCGTGCGGGAAATACTGTCCACCCAGTCCTCGTTTCGTCGATCCAGCGGCAGCACACTGGGAAAGGGAAAACGACTGGCGGAGATGGTGACGTAGTCGCCGGGTTTTAATTCAGATCTGTTGAATCATGGTCAGTATTTGGGAGTCTCTCATGGACCGTATAGACCCTGGGGAATCGGGAACCGAGGGACCTCAACATACCTCTCCTTTCCATCAAAACTTGCCCAACAGCTCGCACGCGCGTCATACGGTACTCCAATCCGCAACACTATTGTATCGGGTAGGATGATCGGACGGAAGCTGAGAGTATGCGGTGCTATGGCCGTCACGAGGATGACAGGATTATCCGGATGGCATAGACTCCCTCCCGCAGCAAGGTTATACGCCGTGGATCCTGTAGGCGTCGCGACGCAAATTCCATCAGCTTGGACGGTCGTGAAATGCTCCTCATCGCCGAACACCTCAATACTGGACATGGTCGGGTTAGGACCACGGTCGATGACGATGTCGTTGAGAATGTTGTTGCTGCCCGCCGGACGGTGAGTGTTGACATCGTCGGAGCCATCGCCGATGAGTTCGTCGACCATGTCGCGTGATGACTGTTGCTCCTCATCATCTCTAGGAACTGATCGCATGATCGTCGCTTCGAACCGTAAGCGGAGGGAGACGGTGATGCCTTCCTTGAACGCTCGAGTTAGGATGGAGGAGTATTCGCCATAATCGAATTTGGTGAGGAAACCGAGGGATCCCAGAGCGAATGACATGACCGGCGGTACAACACGTTGAAACAGCCAGGCTGAGTACAACACTGTTCCGTCGCCTCCCAAAGCGAGGCAAATGTCGAATTGATGAGGTTTCTTCGCGCATAGCTCGTTGGTCCAGTACTTCAGGCGAGATTCGTAGGAGGAATCTTGGGCGATCAAGGAAGCGGCGTCGAAGGATTTGCTGGTCTTCATCGTGTGCTCCACCCACACGATATATGTCTTGCCCTCGGAATTGCGTTGTTGAAGCAGCCACTCGGCCACATCTCTCGTCTTCTTGATGAGGTTCTGGTCGTGGGCTTTTGTAAGGAGGAAGATGTTTCGCACGTCTAGCATCAATCTTATGCGGCCCATCTTCTTTGACATTTCTCGGATACCATTCCTCATATCTGACAGCTGCTTTTTCGTGAGGAGGCGGGATTGGGTGTGTGTGCCTCCATCGGGTGTTTGCGTTCCACTGTCTTCGCCATCTGCGGGTTTGTACATGTCTTCCGGTATCATGTTTCCTCCTCCCGATCGCATCTTTGATTCCAGAAGAGAGTGTATCACACATTGTGATGCTTTCCGGTGGTGGGGTCGTTGGGAGTGGTCGTCGGTGCGTGAGGCCCGTCGTCGGTTGTGATTTTGCTTGTCGAAGATGACCTCGAGTGGTTCGGA
This sequence comes from Zymoseptoria brevis, assembly GCA_000983655.1. Taxonomy (NCBI): domain Eukaryota; kingdom Fungi; phylum Ascomycota; class Dothideomycetes; order Mycosphaerellales; family Mycosphaerellaceae; genus Zymoseptoria; species Zymoseptoria brevis. The sequence continues at coordinate 4,961 of JYJE01003039.1, read as the reverse complement.
CATGCCTTCCGAGTCGCTGGCTACCAGTGCTCCACCGTCCTATCATGCATCGTCAGCGAGGACTCATGGGTGTAAAGATTCCCTCCCATTACCTCTTGATCTGCGAAGCCATTGCCGGCTTCTGTTTCCTCCGACTCGGGCATTTCCGCGTCTTTGTCGGTACTGGTTTTGGATATGCGCCTCTTCGCTCCATCCAACATACGAACGACGGGATTTGGCCGAGAAGGTGAGGACATGATGTAGTATTGCGACGGTAATGACGTTGTGAAGTCACACGGCTTCTGAGGCTGAGGCCATGTCGGATTTTCTTTTAGCCGGGATTCTTTTCATTTTGCTCTGGCAGCTCTTGTCTTCCACCATCACATGCAAAACATTTCCGGACTACGACCAGAATATACCGGACAAGTCAACTAGGCCGATGGAAGTGATATCTGGACCAGCGCAAGGCCCAAGCCAATCGCGTAAATAAGCAGCCAAGACAAAAGTACATTCACTTTCACTCTCCAAAAGGCTAGTCGGACAACGATTCAAACATCGCCTTGGTCAACCTTCTACCGGGCCGGGGGAAGAAATACCATCTGAACATATCCTTGTCAAACCACCTCGCTAGACGAGTCTGAAATATCCACACCAAGACGCCAACCTTGAGATCCGAGAAAGCATCTCAATAATGTCCACCCAATACACCACAGTCCCCTGGCCCACTCCCTCCTCCCTCCTGACCCTCCGCACCGACCTCTTCCACCCCTCCACACCCTCCACCCTCCCCCGCGCCCTCTCCCTAATCCAAGCCTGGCAACTCCGCAACTCCAACCTCCCCCACGCCATCGAATCAACCTACCTCCTCCTCTCCGCCCAACACCACCACGCCCAACTCCTGCAATCCCTTCAGCCTCATCCCTCCGACCCGGCCCTTCCATCCCCCTCATCACCTCAACTCAACGCTCAGGTCCAACTAGACCCCACCACAGCACTGGCAATACGCGCCCTCTACACCCAATCCTTCACCCGCTTCATCACCGGCTTCTGCGACATTTCCCGCAACCGCGCCCGCCTGCTCAATCCCCCCAGTATGGCGGAAGTCGCGGCGAAAATTGGACTACCGCCCGAGTTTGTGGATGTCAGACATGAGGCGACGCACGAGGATTTACCCGGGTTGGGGAGGTTGGTGAGGGTTACGGAGGAGGGGTTGAAGTGGTTGTGGGGGAGTTATTGGAGTAAGCTTGGAGATGGTGAGGCCGAAGGGGGGGAGGAGATGGGGGTTGAGGAGTTGGAAAGGGTGCTCAAGGGGTGGAGGAGGGGAAGGGTGGAGGCGCTGAAGAAAGGTGGAGAGGGGGATGTGGCTGGTACGGCGAGGGAGTTGAAGAGGTGGAGTGGGGAGGCGATTGCGAAGGCATTGGTTGGTGGGAAGATGATTTGGCCAGCAAGACGAGAGTATATTCGCTTCGCTTCATCCCTGAGCTCTACATTTGCTAACACTTTTCCACCACAGCATTCGATCCTCCCTTAACGGAGCATTCACCCTCTGGCGACCCCTCCTCTCGACTCTCTCCATAACTCACCCCTCCTTCTTCAAATCCTTCATCTCTACCCTGCAATCCTCCATCACTAGCGCCAACCCCACTACGCAATCCTCCTTCGACGCCGACAAAGAAGCCCTCGGCTTATGGCTCCTCCACACTCTCAGCGCGCAGACATGGGCGGAAAATCTCTCCAAAGCCGAGAGGGAAAGTCTGCGGAGTGAGACGATGATGTGGTGTTGTACGAATCCGGGGTATTGGAGTCGGTTTGCCGGCGAGGGGTTGTTGAGAGATGGTGGGAGGAAGTTTAGGGGTGTGTGGGAGGATATGTTGGAGGCCAGTCGGCTGGATGGTGAGAGTGGCGGCCAGGTTGTGGAAGCGTTGGACGCTGTTGATGCCGCGGAGGTGGATCATGAGGTTTTGGAAGATGCGCCTGTAGCGATTGAGATGAAGCCTGCTAGTGCTGCTGGAGGTGTAAAGCGAGGCTGGAGGAGGATGGCGGTCGCGCCGACATGTCCGATTGGAGTAGTCCAGTAGAGTCGAACGCTCCTAGTAGCCACATTGTGTCGACACTCTGTAACTGGCGGAGAAGTTCTGCCATCTCTGAAGCCTCGCATGTCCCCAAAGCCATGCTTCGCCCGTTGCTTCTCTTTCGAATACTTCATACCAACCGCTTCAACCTCCACCCGCTTTAATCGCCTCCTCCCTCTCCACCGCCCTCTGACTAAACCTCAACAAAAAAATCGTCTTTCCCGGCCACATCTCCTCCTTTTCCCCACCCGCCCAATGCGCACTAACCCCCTCCATCTCAAACCCGGCCGCATCACAAACCCCCTCAATCATCCCCGCCACAAAGGCCGCGCAATTGAGCTGAGAAATCTCCTTTGGCGTGGAAATATACGTATTCACCACCGGCTCATTATCCACAATCATATACTCATTCTTCTTGTCATTACTCTGCTCCAACGCATCCGCTGCTCTGGCAAATAGTGCCCTCCACAGGGTGGTATGGATGAATTGCAGCACGTCCAGGATTCGAGTCGGGCGGGTGATGGTGCGTCCCTGGGAGCGGTGGAGGTGTAGGTCGAGGAGTTTCAATCCGAGAGGGTATCCGGCGCGGTTGAGACGGGTTTCGATCTCGGCGACGGAGCCGGAGCGGGTGTGGTGGTAGGTTATTAGGGTGTTGAAGAGGTGGGCGAAGGTGGAGAGGGAGACTTGGTGGGTGGAGGTGCGGGAGAGGTTGCGGTCGTAGATGGATTTGCGGGAGGGGCCGGGGTAGCGGAGGGTGGAGGTGAAGGGTGGAGTGGGTTGAAGGGGGGTGGTGGTTAAAGGGAAGGGAGGTGGTGGTGGGGCGGTCATGTTCGGGAGTGAGGTGGTTGCATTGATGGTGGTGGTGTTGTAGAGGAGCTGCGTGCTGACGGAGATCGGGATGGCCCTTCCACGCGATATCCCACTTGGTTTGTCATTGGCTGTCACATGAAGGCGGGAATAGCAAATACCAAACCTCTTCTCTCCCGCATTACTACCAAAAGAGTGAGTGCTATGAATGCCCGACGTTGGTTCTTCTCCTTCCCTTCCTCCGCCAGTCAGCAACACATCCAGACCACCTCACTGTCGTCACCAATCGTGCCTCAGTCTCCCCACCCCGACCCGAGACCGGAATCGAATCCAAGCATTCTCCCTGCTGCAATCAATCCGACAGCACACATTCCACGGGAATCCACGGCTAAGTATATTGTCGCATACAGCGGGAATACAGCAATTGAAGAGTGTGTGATCACGGTGTAAGATTGGGCTTACATGTGATGCAGTGTATAAGTTGATTCTGAGGAACGATGTCAAGTGTTGATGCATTGTTATCGTTGTAGAAGAGGCTTGCAGGGCGTGCACGGTGCATCACGTGCACGGTCGCAATCCGAGGATCCTTCTATATTAACTACTACTTTAATAGTTAATATTGTTACAACTACTGGTCGGAATTAGTTGTTTAATAGCTTAAATTAATCGCAATGATTATATCTATTAGCTCTAAGTAGCTTATAACTTCTACCTTAATATTATACGTGTTGTAGGTTAAGAGGAATTAGCTAGTTATAGACCCCCCCTCCGCTCTTAAGACAGCTTTAATACTACAATTAGCTTCTTCTACCTTATATAACGCCTTACCCTTACCGGGGCTAGTAAGGCTTTACGTATAGAGGTAAGGAGGTCTATTTTTAGCTATAAATTAGCACCTTTAGTCTCCTACTAAGTAGCTTTCTTAGTAGCCTTCCGGGCTACTATAGCTAGTCTGTCTGCCTTAGCCTAAGTACGTTAATTAGCCTTTAATTAAGTAGCTACCTTCTTATCTATTACTCGCTCTTACTTCTACTACTTTATAGTAACCTTAGCTTACTTTTTTTTAGCGAGGATAGCAATATATTACTTTAGTTTAGTTAGTAAATAAAACTATGTAGCCTACTCTTATAGAAGGGTAAGGAGCAGTATACTACGCTATCGCTTCTTCTTCTTATTATTAAAGGCATTACGTAAGCCCTTACGCTCGCTCTTAAGAAGAGTGTTCTTAGTCTATAGATATAATACTATATTATTTAGCTTCTATACCTTATGCTAGTTAGTCTCGTCGTTTACCTCTTTTACGTAGTCCTTTATAAGCGTTCGAAGCTACCGCTAGTTAGAGGCTAAGATTATAGAGGTAGTAGTATTTAGCCGGCTCTTATATATAGTAGTAGGCCTACTACTATTACTTTTATTAACCTTCTTGCTCGTGCTCTTACTCTTGCTCTTACTCTTACTCTTACGCTTGTCTTTAGTCTCGTCGAACGCCGCTAATATAGCTATTAAATCTAGTAGATATAGGCTAGTATTCGTAAAGCACTTATAGATATTAGCCGGCTTCAACCCCTTCTAATAAGCCAGCTAAAATAGCCTCTAGAAGTCGCGTTTACTATAGGTAGAGCGGCCCTCTAAATTAAAGATCTCTCGTAATAGATTAGTACTATAGAAGGTAGCTAAAGGGCTAAAGAGGCCGATATCGAGAGGTTATAAGCGGTATATTAAATAAGGTAGATAGACTACTATAAGGATCCGGTATTAAATATAGTACTCTAGGAATACTATATTTACGTTATAGTAGGTAGGATCGACTACTACTAACCTAAGGCACTAGGTAGTAAGTACATACTATACTAAGAGCGCGATAAGGAGCGTAGAATTATATTAAGAAATAAGTAGTAGCTATAAAGTATATTAAGTGCTACTAACGACCGGTAATATTATTATTAGATCCTTAAAAAAAGGAAGAATCCGACTACTATATATCGCTAAGACCTAAAACTACGCTATACTATAAACTATATTTAGTATTAATTGTCCTATAATAACGTATAAGCTATAGCTATTAATTATAAGTAGCCTCTAGCCTCTACTAGCCTTCTTACG